>NW_019014529.1:183359-215976 GCF_000150535.2 Carica papaya
AGTTTTCATTAACTGTTCTGGATGGAATAATGTGTCTTTAATGATGCCTTTTATATATGCTATATATTTGGTCATGTTTCCCTTTTTTAGGTTCATGTATTTCTTCGTCCAATGGGAATTTATTTATCTTTGTTGTTTGTTTGTTTGCTTTTTAATTTTTCTTTTTGTATTTGGCTTTCATATGTGTAAGTTGTACTTGGAATACATCATCTTTGGACAGAGGTTTTGGTGTATAGTCTTATTACATTAGAAGCATTCTATCTACCACCTGTGTTATTTAGTTGAATCAACTAATCTAATCGTACCTCTGTTGTCTTCTCAACTTTCTCTATTACGCTTCCTTATAACTAACTGAAAACTTATTTTGTGGATTTTGTTGATGCCTCAACTTTTGGGTGATAGGGTACACTTTCAAATTTTGATTTTAGACAACACCCTTGAGGGACACAACATTAAATTCTTCCATTATTTCAAGTAGCATAGCCTTTTATTTTATCTTTTTTTGTGCTTGTACGTTGCTTCATTATATGGTTGGATTGTTAATTTTGTTTTGTAACTATGCGTGGTAGTGTGTTGTTACATTGTTAATAAATTATTTTACCTTTAAAAGATTAGGCTTTATAAAAGTATAAGAAATTATATATGGAATAATGAGCCAAATATGCTTATTTGGCTTTAGATGGGATTGAAAGTACAAAAATCTTTACCAACTAGATGACTACATATTGTGAAAGAGAGAAGTCTTCCAAGTTGCTATAGTATATCATGGAAATGTAGTTCCATATAGTTGTCTTCATCACTTATTGTGTTAATCTTGTAGTAGAAATGGAGTCAATTGATTTATGTTCTTCTGATGTTTGATTATAAGTGTTCACTTGTGTGTTTTTTAATAGTTGTTGTGTAGTAGCTACTTGAATTGATAGATTTAGAATAATTTTGCAACTATTTTCTTTATGTGATAGTTGTTTGTGCTCGAATGTCGTATTAGAGTCTATGACAAAGGTCAGTCTTGGTTTGCTTGAAGAGTGTATGATCTCCTTCGTAAAAGAAGTCTCTCGATTACAGTTTTCTTCTTTATGTTAACTCTATCAAGTGGTTAAGCTAAAACCAATCAGTTTAACCATTTTAACGCACAATTGCCTTTAATTTAATGTGCCTCAGCTTCAAAAGTAGTACTTTAGACACAAGTTGTAATGGTCCGGAAAATAAAATCATAAATTGAATCCGAAAGTAGAATAATAGAGTTAGGGTTTACATTCTTTATACAATAATTTAAAATACCCAATAAGATTATGAGAATATCTCTTCTAAAAGAACAAACGAAAATCAACGAAATAAACGAAAAGTAAACAACTGAACATCCTAGGACGACCTTCATTAGTTTTTAAAGGAGTCTGGATGGTGAATTATTCATAACTCCTTTATTGATCAAGATTTAAATCTTGGTCCTCTTAATCTGAAATAGTTAATGAAGGGGTGATCTACACTACCCCAGTAAGAATATCACACTACATCACCGACATAAAAGTAAATGTTGGTATAAAAAAAAAACTAATGGAGCATTAAATTTAGCAAACTTATTTATTAATCATAAAAATCATTTACCGTTCACTTATCGTAGTAGGATTTATAAAAAAAATCTATACAGATAATAATATTCACAACTCCTTTATTGATCAAGATTTGAATCTTGGTCCTCTTGATATGAAATAGTTAATGAAGGAGTGAGCTACACTAGCCCAGTAAGAATATCACACTACTCATCGATACAGAAACTGAAGGTTGGTAAAAATCATAAAAACAACCAATGGAGCTCTTAATTTAAGTAAATTTATTTATCATAAGTAAAACCATTTATTGCATATTTACCGTTGTGAGATTTCTAAAATTGACCTATAGAGATAATAGTTCAACAACATCATAATCTCATATTCAAGTAAGTAAGAATAACAACTTTCTTTTTTTATTTATCTACTAGTATCCATGGGGGTCCATAAAGATATCCCACTACGCGTGAACCAACATCCAATCTTGTCAACTAACCGGCCATCCCCATACCCTGTCCGGTATAAGCATCAAAAATATCATCCCTCCCCATCCGGTATGAGGGTGAAACGGACCGTCCCCATATCCTATTTGGTATGAGCACCAAAAATACCAATCATTGATACTCTGTTCGGTATGAGGGTGAAACAGGTCGTTCCCATACCTCGTCCCGTATGAGCGCCAAAAATACCAATCATCTATACTCCCTCCGGTATGAGAGTAAAATGGGTCATCCCTATAGCTCGTCCGGTATGAGCGCCAAAAATACTAATTATCGATACCCCGTCCGATATGAGGCGACGTTTATGGTAGGGTTCTCTATATACCCAGTCCGTCCACTATCTCCCATGATATCCAGTAAGGCTACCATTCATTCATTAACTTAATAAATCAATTTTATGTTTACGTTTAATTTTTAGTTTTACAATTCAACCGTAAATTATGTAACACAAATAATACATGCATTAAGAAAATACAACTGAATCATTTTATTAATTCTAGTATATTATCATGCATTTAAAGTTATAAAGTCAAACAATTGGTTAAACAGGACAAACAATAATAAATAACTAGTTCTGACTCCATCAGTAACCTATAATTAATTCTTGAAGTTTTCTAAATTACGCAAAATACCGTATTATTGATAATTAAACTTTAATTCCATAATAGGAAATAAGGTGAGGGATTCTTATCTGAATCGGTTTCCAAAATACTAAACTTTCTACTGCGCCTAATGGCGGTCCCCGAATTTCCTGCGGAGATTAAAACACGCTTTATGTACCTAAAAATACAAAAAAAAAAACTCAAAATTGGTGTTAAAAATCTTTTTCGGCTAATTTCAGAATTCTAGCATAGCAGCACCGCCGTATTCTAGTAACGGCATTGCTGCCCGTGGCAACGATTCGCCTCAGCCTGACCATTTTTGGCCATTTTTGGCTGGTTTCGATCGTTTTTATAACCATCCCTGCAAGAAAATATGTTAAGGGGCTTTAGTTTTCCGAAAAAAGTCAAAAAAAATAAAAACTTACCGACGGCGGGATTTTCCTGTGTGGTGGCTCTGCCGGCTCACCTTCCCAACTGTGTATTTTTCTTTGATCAACCTATAAAAAACATAATGGTGAAGACATTAATGAAAAAATCACACGAAATAGGAAACGCAAAGGGGCTCATCGGATGTAATTTTGGGTTTTGCCTGCGGCAGCGCCACCAGGCTTTACTAACGGTTTCCGGCTCGTTTGCCATTCCTTTTGCTCTGATTTTGCCATGGAGGTGTTTGGAATAAAATTACGAGTAGATAGAAGAATTTTTACCTTTTTTGGCGGTCGAAGGTGGCTCCGGCTTGGTGGCGGACGGCGGTCGGCTCCCGGCTCCCTTCTCCGGCGACTGATTCTTCTTCTCTGGTAGGAGGCTGGCGGCTAGGGTTTGGATTCGTTGTGATGCGAGATATTTATACTCATATCCATTAAATCTGAACTGTTCATTGCGTTTAATATCGACCGTCCGATCTCGTTTAAAGAGAAAATGAATCTGAACCATTCATTACGAGTTGATTTCGATCGTACGATCGCGTTTAAAGAGAGAATGAATCTGGACTGTTCATTGCATTTAGTCACGACCGTTTGATCGCGTCTGAGGATAGAACAGATCCAATCTGTCCACATGCGTGGGAACGCATCTATGTCATTCTATCACGGGCACGCAGATTGCCAGTGTGGCCTCCCGCGTGATACCGAGTCAGCACGCCTTGTCACACGGCGTGCTCCAGTTCGTCGGGACTGCTGACTGGGCAGTCCTACATGGTATAATTTTTTTAATTACATTTTGACCTACAGTTTCTGATTTTTCTTTCAAAAATACCATCCGAATCCAAATTTTCACCACTTTTTCCTAAAATTGTTTTCAATTTCATCCTCAATCTATTTTTGTCCTAATTTTACATTAAACAAAATTTATAAATTTATATATTATATTTTTATACATTTTTTTAAATTTTAAAATTAATCTCGGGCCAAATTTCGGGTCTAGTATTACAACTTTTCCTCTCTTAAAAAAAATTTTATCCCTCAAATTTGTCTCTCTTTCACTCAAGCAAACAGTTGGGGATATTGGACTCTGAATTCTGATTCTAGTTCCTATGTGGCCTCTCTCTGTGTGTTATTCTGCTATAAGACTTTAACAAATAAAATATTTCAGTTGCAGAATACTCTGCTCTTTCAGCCCATAATACCCACCGGTACCTACTCATAGGACAGATCTTTCTAGAGTGAAAGAGGCTCGTAGACCAAGATATGAGAGGGATCCGAGTTGTACTTGCGTAACATTGACACATGAAACACATTATAGATTTTGAATAGTTCTGGAGGTAGTGCCAGTCTGTAGGCAGCGGTACCAATTCTACATAAGATTTCAAATGCCCCAATAAACTAGGGATTTAGTTTCTTCCTCTTGCCAAATCTATTGATTCCCTTGAAAGAAGTGACCTTAAGAAACACTCGATCACCTTTCTCAAATTGTAGATCCTTCCTCCGGGTGTCCACATAATTCTTCTGCCTGATTTGAGCTGTCTGGATGTTCTACCTGATCTTAACTATTTTGGCTATAGTCTCCTCCACAAGATCTAGGCCGAATAATTTTCGATCACCCACCTCTTCCCAACAAATCAATGATCTGCATGGGCGGCCAAATAATGTCTCGTATAGAACCATGTCGATACTTACTTGGTAGCTGTTATTGTAGGCGAACTCTATTAAGGGTAAATGATCATCCCAATGGCTCTCGAAATCAAGAACACAAGCTCGAAAAATCGGGGTCGCATACTTTAATATATCTTGGTACTTCCAGGGTGTATGAAAAATTTTGAATTATGAGCCTCTGTCACGATATCCCTTTTTAGCTCACTGTCATATAAAATACACTCTCTGTCTTGAAATCTGAGCAATCCATCGGTAGAGACTTAAAATTTTGAATTTACTCCTTATTCTACATCTTTTTTTAGGGCTACTAGGGAGGAATCAGCGAATTGAGTTTCCTTTATTCTCTGAATAAACTCAGATTGAATAGTCAGGGGGGCCAAATATGTAACTCTCTTCACGTCCTAAAGGTGTACCTATTATGCAGCTCCTATTACCCTGCATTCTAAAACTATTATGTAAGCTAATATACCTGTACTTTTTCTATTGAGTGCGTCAGCTACCACATTGTCCTTACCTGGTTGATACAAGATGTTGCAATCGTAGTCCTTGAGGAGTTCTATCCATCATCTCTGATGCATGTTGAGATTCTTTTAAGTGAATATATGTTTCAAGCTTTTATGGTCGGTATAGATATCAAAAGTCTCCCTGTACAAGTAATGGTGCCAAGTCTTCAAGGCGTGAATAATCGCGACAAGTTCTAAGTCATAGATGGGGTAGTTTTTCTCATGAGTCTTCAACTGTCTGGAACCATAAGCTATGACATTTTCATACTGCAACTGAACACAACCCAACCCTATGTAGAAACCATTACTATAAATTGTATATCCACCTGGCCTGCTCAGCAAGGCCAACACAGGTGCAGTAGTCAACCACTTCTTTAGTTCCGAAAAACTCTTTTCACAGTCCTCGTTCCACTCAAACTTAACGTTCTTCTTTGTGAGCTGAGTCAAAGAAGCAGCTAAGCTAGAAAATTCTTCCACAAACTTGCGGTACTAATCTGTCATCCCCAAAAAGCTACGAATCTCCTTTACCAAGGTCAATTTTTTCCAACCGAGCACTGCTTTAATTTTTTTAGGGTTCACTGACACTCCATCCCTTGATATGATATGTCCCAGGAAGGTAGTCTGCTCGAACCAGAACCCACACTTACTCAACTTTGCATATAACTTCTTTTCTCTAAGAACCTGCAAAACTTGAGTCAGATGGTGAGCGTGTTCATGTCTGCTTTTTGAATATAGCAGGATATCATCGATAAATACAATGACGAACTGATTCAGGAATTATCTGAAAACCCTGTTCATCAAATCTATGAAGATGGCTGGTGCATTGGTTAGTCCAAATAGTATGACCAGAAACTCATAGTGTCCATACCTGATTTGAAAAGCTATTTTAGGAATGTCTTTTGCCTTGATATTTACTTGATGGTAACCTGAACGCAGGTCTATTTTGGAGAAGACCTGAACACCCTACAACTAATCAAAAAGGTCATCCATCCTGGGGAGGGGGTATTTATTTTTTATCGTGACCCTGTTCAGTCATCTGTAGTCAATATATGATCTTAAGGTCTCATCTCTCTTCCTTACAAATGTGACTCTAACACCCCAAGAGGGACACACTATGTCGAATGAATCAACTATCCTGCAATTTATTGATATGTTCCTTTAACTCCTCCATCTCAACACGACTCATGCAGTTAGAAGTAACCGAAATAAGTTGGGTGCTTGACTAAAGATCTAGGGTGAATTCAACTTCTCTATCCACTAGCCGTTCAGGTAATTCATTCAAAAATACATTCGGAAAGTCTCGAACCACCAGAATCTCTCGAATATAAATTTTTCTCTTAAGTTTGCCTAGTTTGAGAAAACAGTCGAGTTAAAACACTTAGTAATAGGAAAATTGTTATGAAAAAATAATATTCAAAATTTTTATTAGCTTATAAATGACTCTTCGTTAGGATGCTTAAATATATTTTTTCTCGTAAAAATAATCTACAGTGGCGTGATACGTCACTAACTAGTTCATTCTTAAAAATACATTAGGATCCCCCATGTCAATCTTTATCAGGTCCATCATGGGTGAAACTGATCCCGTAGAATAGGGGCCAGATATTGCTTAGGAGGGACCGGGTGGCCCTGTAACGGTGTCGGATGATACAGTAGGGGTTTTGAATTGTATTGTGACGGTGTCGGATGATATAACGGAGGAGTAGAGTTGCATCGAGGTGGCATTAAATCCTCTTATTGTAGGAGCGACCCATAGTATGAAAGTGGAGGAGGATCAGATAGTTTCCTCCTCTCTTCCCTGGCCTTCTAGGCAGAGATAAGCTTCTCTAAAATCTCAAAGTCGATCGACATCCTCCCAAAGTGACCCGTCTTGGGCTGCCCTATTCGATAAGGGACCTCATCTTCTCATGTCTTTGTACTTTATGTTTCACAAGGAATGATTGAGTGATAATTCGTATTTGGTGTTTTTAAGTCTTTGTGTAAGGAATGGTTCAAGAAACGCGACTCTAATACCAACTGTAACGGTCCAGAACTTAAAAGAAAATAAAATCATAAATTGAATGCGGAAGCGGAATAATAGAGTTAGAGTTTACATTTCTTACACAATAGTTTAAAATACCCAATAGAACTACGGAAATGTTCATTCTAAAAGAACAAATAAAAATCAACGAAATAAATGAAAAGTAAACAACTGAGCATCCTAAGACGACCTTCACTAGCTTTTGAAGGAGTCTCGATGGTGAACTATTCACAACCCCTTTATTGATCGGGCTGAATCTTAGTTCTCTTGATCTGAAATAGTTAATGAATGGGTAAGTTACACTAGTCTAGTAAGAATATCACACTACTCACTGATACAAAAACTAAGGTTGGTAAAAATCATAAAAACAACCAATAAAGTTCTTAATTAAGTAAATTCATTTATCATAAGTAAAATTATTTATTGCATGTTTACCGTTGCGAGATTTTCAAAACCGACCTATAGAGACAATAGCTCAACAATATCATAATATCATATTCAAGTAAGTAAGAATATAAACTTTCCATTTTTATTTGTCTACTAGTATCCATGGATGTCCATAGAGATGTCCCACTACGCGTAAACCAACATCCAACCTTATTATCTAACCAGCTGTCCCCATATCCCATCTGATATGAGCCTCAAAAATACTAATCATCGATACTCCGTCTGGTATGATGGTGAAACGGATTGTCCCCAATACCCCTTCTGGTATGAGCATCAAAATACTAATTTTTGATACTTCGTCCGATATGAGGGTGAAACGAGCCTCCCCATACATCGTCCGGTATGAGCACCAAAAATACCAATTCTTGATACCCCATCCGATATGAGGTGACATTCACAGTAGGGTTCCGTATGTACCCGGTCCATCCACCATCTCATAGGATATCCAGTAAGATTACCATTCATTCATTCACTTAACTAATCAATTTTCTGTTTACGTTTAATTTTATGTTTCACAATTCAACCGTAAATTATGCAAGACAAATAATACATGAATTAAGGAAAAACAATTGAATCATTTTACCAATTCTAGTATATTATCATACATTTAAAGCTGTAAAGTCAAATAATCAGTTAAACAGGACAAATAATAATAAATAACCGATTCTAGCTCCATTAGTAACCTGTAATTAATTCTCAAAATTTTTTAAATTACGTAAAATATTGTATTATTGATAATTAAACTTTAATTCAATAATAGGGAATAAGGTGAGGGATTCTTATCTGAATCAATGTTCGAAACACCGAACTTTCTACTGCGCCTAATGGCGGTATCCGAATCTCCTAAATTTTCCTGCGGAGATTAAAACACGTTTCACGTACCTAAAAATACTCCCAAAAAATCTAAAATTTGTGTTAAAAATCTTTTTTGGCCAATTCTGAAATTCCAACACGGTAGCACCACCGTGTTCCGACAATGGTACTGCTAGCTGCGATGGCAATTTGCCTTGGCCTGACCGTTTTTTACCAGTTTTGACTGATTTTATACCCATCCCTGCGAGAAAATACGTTAGGAAGCCTCGGTTGGCCAAAAACATCAAAAAATAAAAACTTACCGGTGGCGGAACTTTTCGGTGAGGTGGCTCCGCCGACTCACCTTCGCGGCTGCGCGTTTTTTTCTGTCAACATGTAGAAAACATAATTGTGAAAAAATCGTACGAAACGGAAAACGGGAAGGGGCTCATCGGATGCGATTTCGAATTTTGCCTGCGGCAGTGTTGCCGAGCTTTACCCGCAATTTTTAGCTAATTTGCCTTTTTTTTTTGCTCCGATTTGGCCATGGAGGTGTTTGAATTAAATTTCGAGCATATAAGAGAATTTTTATCTTTTTTGGCGGTCGGAGGTGGCTCTGGCGCGACGGCGAGCGGCGATTAGCTCATTTCTCCGGTGACTGGTTCTTCTTCTCCGGCGGGAGGCTGGCGGCTAGGATTTGGATTCGCTATGATGCGAGATATTTATATTCGTCTTCCTTAAATATGGACCGTTCATCGTGTTTGATCACGATCGTCCGATTGTATTTAAAGAAGAAATGAATCTGGACCGTTTGTCGCAATTAATCTCGACCGTACGATCGCATTTAAAGAGAGAACGAATCTAGACTGTTTATCATGTTTAATCGCGACCGTCCGATCGCGCTTGAAGATGGAACGGATCTGAATCGTCCACGTACGCAGGAACGCATCTGGACCGTCCGATCGCAAATACGCAGATTGCCAGCGTGGCCTCCCGCGAGGCACTGAGTCAACGTGTCTTACCACGTAGCGCACTTCGATTCGTTGGAGCTGCTGACTAGGCAATCCTACGTGGTGCAATTTTTCTTAATTGCGTTTTGGCCTCTAGTTTTCAAATTTTCTTTCAAAAATACCATTTGAATCCAAAATTTCACCCATTTTTTCCAAAATTATTTTCAGTTTCATTCTCAGCCTATTTTTTTTTCTAATTTTACATTAAACAAAATTTAAAATCTTAAAAATTATATTTTTATACATTTTTTTAAAACTTTAAAATTAATTTCGGACCAAATTCTGGACCCAACTATTATACAAGTGGACTTCTACGTGCTCAATGCTAGAATGTTTGACTTGGATTAACTAATTTTACAAAACCAACTTGCCAAAGGCTTCATATTTACTTCAAGATTGCTCATTAGTTGACTACCAACAATTTGGTTAATCGTGTTTTCATCACTTAGCTCTAGTTGTGCCAAAGCTTTTTTTATGTATGTAGTTTGAGCTATTATCTCTAGTAGAATTTATCAAGTTTTTATCATTTATATTAACTTTCCACCGAATAACTTGAATGTCAAAGTTATAAGTCAAAAAACTCTTAGTTGTAGTCTCATCATTTATTTCTTTTAATCATTAAAGAGAAAAAATGAGTTCCTAACTCCAAGATGACCATCAACATGTACAGTAAAGTTTGGGTCATTTTTAATCTCGTATTTTTTTTAGTCCTTACGAAGTTAGTTGCTTACTCTCATTAACTTTCATTTTTTATTGTCTTAATCTTAGTTAGACGGTCTTATCAACTACTAGACTCTAATTCATTCTCTCAAACTTTTTTATCACTTATAAGTTGCTATCCTTTTTATCCTTGTAAACCTTGCCCCTATCACTCCATTTACTTTAAAACACTAGTTCAAGGTCTCTTTTATTGATGTTGTCTTACTAGCCTTCCTCTTTCAAGTTTTTCTTCATCAACCTTCACTTTATAGCCTACAAAAATCATAACTCAAGATGAATCCAAAACAGACAATAAATAATTAAGTCATTTAAAGAGAAGTTTGCTCTTTGCTTTTAAATTCCTAAATCCAACTTTTGTATCTTAGTTTCAACTTAGATCAAATGTGAATCACTTGGTTGCTCTCCTCTTTAAGAGAAAAAAATTACTCTTGTACTTGTTAAATAACATAGTTAAATTGATTATAATAAGAACTTAAATTAATAAAAAAATTGATCCAACCTTTGCATCGTAGTTTCAACTTAGATCAAATCTTAATCACTTGGTTGCTCTCCTCTTTTGGAGAAAAAAAAAAATTACTCTCGTACTTGTTAAATAACATTGTTAAATTGATTACACTAAAAACTTAAAATTAATAAAAAAAAATTGATCAAGTATATTTATTTTATACATTTATATATATATATATATATATCATATATGAGTATAGTTGATTGAGGTTGTTAGGTGGCCGGTATAGATATACAAGTACTTTTTGATAAAATAAGATATTAAATTTGGATGAGGTTGTGGGATAATTTAATTCTACATGCTCCTTGAATAATATAGCAGAGAAGATATTAATTTAGGGATGGAGGTGGACATGCATGGATATATATTAATTACATGGCCAAATGAACTGAATTTTGGTGAAAATTTTGGGCAACCCTAATAGAGTTGTACCGACCTAGCTACTTTATATAGCTAAACACTGATTAGTGATCCCTACCATAATATCACTCCATTCAAAGGTTTTTCAGAAATAAATAATTATTTATTTATTTATACCCATGTTTACAGCAACCCACCCAGCTTGGCTTTACCACCCAACTTCAACTTCTGGAGAAGAAGCAACATACCTATATACATACATATATATATATATATATTGTGTATCAGTCACCAAAGTGGAAAAACTATGGTTGAAGCATAGTTTTTCTACTTGTCCATATAAGGATGACTAGTAGGTTCACTTTTTTAAAAAATAATAATAATATACAGTGTTGCCGCACATAAAATATATAGAACTTGCACATGTTAAGAAACTGATTCTTCAAAAGAGAGAAGATCAGGTAAACTAAACATGATTAGTTTCATGGATTGTTAATTAAACCTAACTAGTTATATATATATATATATATATGTGCGTGTGTATGGCCCCGGAGATTTAAGGGGAAAAAAAAAAAAAGAAAATAGAGAGGGAAAGAGTGAGTACTGCAGCGTGCATGTTTTGTGGCTATTCTCTTCTGGACTGCGACACAGAACTGAACATTTGTCCCCACAGATCTTGTTCCGTCTTGTCTGCACTGTCTGCTAATGTTATATACTATATGTACAGTGTGTGTATATATATCTATATAGCTTTCAAGCAATATTTCCAGAACCATACAAATGAGAAAAAGCTCAAAAGCTTTTCAGTATGTCAATGTCTTTGAAACTTCTGTTGCCAATAATACACCTAATCTGTCGTGCAATTAATTTCTCTATGGTAATTATATTTATATATATCTCCATAATAATTATATAGATATAAATATAAATAATGTTTATATAATACCAGTCATATATATCATAATAACAGTCACTAATAATCTTAAATTTCTCTCTCTCGAATAATCTCTTGGATTAAATAATAAGGGATTACCATTTTATATAATAACATTATTAGGAAAGAATAAACCGGTAATTAATTATAAGGATATGGTTTTCATTAATTCAACAAACTAGCCATATTAATTAAGCCTAATATAGTATAATTAGTATTAAATATTATGATGTGTATAGATGTAGTAGTGATAAATATGATAGAGTGGAATTTCCAGCTAGAAGATTCCTAGTTTCTACCTGTTAAGAGTATGATTACATACATGCACCTGTGAAGAAACTAACGATTAGCATTCCATTTTTTTTTTTTTTTTTTTAAAAAAAATTATTATTTCCAAAAATTATTTAAAAATTTAAACCCACCAAGAGAAGTTATTAGTGGGGGGGGGGGGGGTTATCATTTTCTTATTATAATACATATATATTGGAATTGTACTCCTGTGCTTCTCTCTCTCTCTCTCTCTATATATATATATATATATATATATATAATCAAGCCAAACATGTATAAAACACTAGCTAATTAATTAATTAAAATATCTGTGTTATTGTCTTTTTTACAAGCTGATCATTAAAACAGACATATTGAATCTACTTTTTTCTTTGGTTTAATTTAATTTCCAAAAACCTTGGTGTGTAGGCCTCACTTATAAACCCAAAATGCAATGTAATCATTGACAAATAATATTAATTTTTTTTATAATTTTCAAACACATAAAATATTTATAATCATAATTTTCTTAATTAATACTGACCCTTCAAATTAACTTGGGCTACCCAGGCTCCTTAATTTATTTTTCCTCTCAGACAAAAACAAACAAATCATACTAATTAATCAATATTCTTTCTTTAAAAAAAATATTAATATTCTAATAAAATTAATTAATTAACATTAATAAAAGGAGAATCAAACAAATAAGTAGTAAAGGTTCTAAACTTTTTGAGCATTAAGATTACAGATTTAATTATTCTTAATATTAATATTAATTTATGCTAATTCTGGCCCCACTCCTTTTTTTTTTTCAAAAAATAAATAAATAATAAAAGGCTAAACTGACGTTATCTTCCAAGGTCAGATGCATGAATTTGACCTGTGCCTTTCAACCTGCATCATACAAAAACAAATCATGTGGAATAAGTGGGCCATCAGAACTAAATTAGTGAAACAGTTGACCAATAGTATTAAGACACGTAATCGGGTCAAATAAACTTGAGCTCACTGTATCTCATAGTACCTGTTTTGCTGGCAGTGATGACTTGGAGCTGATTGGTAGATAGGGAACTTATGAGTCAATGATAAATAAACAAAGCCAAGAGGCAGGTATTCATTTAATTCTTTGTCGTCGCAATTTTTCTTTTTAAAAAAAAAAAAAAAAAAAAAAAAGCCTTGTCAAATAAGCCACGTGGAATGACAACGGGGACGGAGAAATATTGAGATTTTTTAAAAGGAAAAAGATGTCGGGTTAGCAAAGAAAAAAACAGGGAAGGTATTCAGATTTTTAGACTATTTTTTATGATTTTTAAATTTATATTTATTTAAATTATATAATTATAGAATTTTTAAAATGATGAAATTTAATATTCTAAATAATTTATTTAAAGTGTATTATCTTAATTTAACTTGAAATTATTTATAATTTAATATTTATTGTTTTGTGACGAAAAATTAAAATAAGAGTATATTATTATAAAAAAATCTAAGAAATAAAGTCCAGGTATTTCAAGTGTGGTCTTAGAATAATTCATATATATATATATATATGTATATATAATCATCTTTAATGTCTATCTTATCATATTATAACCATAAAAAAAATATTATATATGAAGATGAAATATTTTTTGAACAGCTTGTCATGTTACAACGAAGTCTTTTTTTTTTTAATAATTATAAAATTATTTTCAATACTTGTAAAATTTTAACAAAAATAAATAAATTTCTTTTATCTATATTTGATTTCAATAGAATTTAAAAGTTGTAGTAAATAAAAATTAAATTTAGTAAAAATAATTTTTTATTTAAATAAATAAATGATAATAATATACATTAAATAAAAAAAAAAGATATGTATATCAACAATTTTTTAATTTTTTTTAATTAATATAAATTTACTTATTGCGATTATTATCATAAAAAAATATTATCCTATACAAATATAGTCAATCAACTTCTTGATAAATAGAGAATAAATCAGACCTGTTTATATATATGATAGTTCACTCATTAATGGATAAATACAAATCCACACCACTTCTTGGTGGGTCGGGCAGATGAGAGTTAACTCATCATGGATGGATAGTTAGTTTCTCTATTGATCGGTAAACAATAGTTTATTCTTTAGTAAGTGAATCATAATCCAACCACTCTCATTTATTTATGTTAACAAGAATAATTCTCTACTCAATTTGAATTGATTTGATTATTGAAATGACACGTTATTAAATCAAAATATAAAAAACTATCTACTAATATTTTAATTTATAAATCAATATGTTACCATTTTTTTAAATAACACATTAAGAAATTTCAATATATCTACTCCAATAAACATTAAAAAAAAAAAATTATTCCTTTTGCTTATGGAATGAGTGAGTGGATCATGTTGATTGTTGACTAGGTGATTGTCCAAATGAAAGTGGCGGAGACTACCAATAGTAAAGTGTTTCTGAGATGATGTTCTTCTTTGTGCTTCAAATCGTAAGGTCGTGAGAAGAATCCATGTCATTCACCACTATATCATCAATACATATACATATATGCTTTTGCATTATTTCTTTAAAGATTTGTTCTTCCCCTTTTTGGGATGTGTACCAAGTCTCCTTTTTCCCCCTCCCTCCCTCCCTCCAAATGATTTCCCAAATATATATATATATAATTTGTGATTAGAAGATACCATTTTATCATATGTACAAATTTTACAATTTTTAAATAATATATAAAGCATAATACAATTTTTATTTAGAATTTTTTAAAATAATATTAAAGTGAATATGTCACATAGACTTCATAGTTGAAGAAATATAATTTTTTATTAGACGTACCCGTTTTACTCTAAAAGAAGGAGAATGCAATTTTCTTCTTTTATCATAATTTGGAAAAAGCTTTGATGATTAATTAATTAATTATATAATTAATTTAATTTAGGTGTTACAGTTGAGTCACCAAGAGATAAAGTTACACAGTGAAGAGTCAAGCCCACCTTGTTAGGAAAGTCAACAAATGATTGCGTGGCAATAGGATTCCAAGAAAACGACAAAATCGAGTTCGGTAAAATTCACACATACACATGTATGCATAGGTTAGTGATAAATTGATACGTACTACACGTGAATTAAATTACAGCAACATGGAATCTTCTTGCATGCTATTGCTATTTCTTTGATTAAATATACATATATATAGCTGGTCTATACGTAACTAGCTAGCATATAATATGCATATATAAATATGGATTATACACGTTTAGAATGAAATTATTGCTAATTATAACGATGACTTTCTTGGAAGAAGCTGAAATTTAACACCTGAAAAAAGTATATTACGTACTTCAGATTGTGTGATACACGAAAAGGTAGCTCGTCTTTAATGTTTTGTTGCTCAAGGTAAAGCCCGCTAATATATATTAAAAACAATAATTAAAAATTAATGTGCAATAATAATACGGTAAATAAAGATTCACTAGCCTAGTTTCATATATATATATATATATTTAATGTGGTTGTTGATGCTAAAATTTTTATTTGGAATTTTTAGGTTTATCTAGCATTACAAATAGATTAATTTTATGTTTAAGACTTAAAAAATCTTCTTATAATGAGAATATGACAAATGTCTCTTATACTGCAAAATTCGATAAAATAATATACAATTTTTCACTGCTAAAACCTTGACCACTTAACGTACACACATATATATATGTGTGTGTGTGTGTGTGTGTGTATATATATATGTAAATATAGACGGCAATGGAGGAAATGAAGAGATAGGTCATTAGGTGGAATTGGGTGGCTGTAGTGGGTTTTATTCAACATACTCATGGAATTTGTATATGCACGCGTGCACTCTGTTGTATGACGTATTGAATCCAAAAACTAATAACATGGAGATTTTGTCTTTGAGATTTTGTCTTGTTTTAATAATTATATTGACATATTTTATCTATTGTTGATGAATTAGCGTGACAATTTACATGTATTTATAAATAGTTTGACAATGTACATAAACAAAGAACTTAAGATCTATTATTAGAATTGTCTCACACAATATCAAGTTCTTGGGTGGTGGTTGTGGGCAGATTTTAATAAAATCTTTTATCACCATGAAAAGAAAGGGAGTTGAATTGTTCCATGGCCAAAAATGGAGACTTTTAGAAGGACATTATAAGCATGTAATCTAATAGACTTGGGCTACGTGAACTATCAATTTAGTTGATGTAATAGGTGTAAAGGTTTAGAGAATATATAAGAAATGTCAGATAGATTCATTACGCTATCAATTTACTTGGTGCAATAGGCGTAAAGGTTTAGAAAATGTATAAGAAATGTCAGAGAGATTCATTATGATAAATTCTTAGAGATCAATTTTTTATTTTCTTATATTCAATATTCATTTAAGTACGATTCTGATTGTGTTGTTACTATCTTCAATACTATAAAAATCTTGACATACATTAAAAAAGAAAAAATTTATTTTATTTTTAAGCTACGTGGTTGCAAGAACCTTCATGCCATAATCTAGTTATAGAGTAGTGGTGATTTGTTGGTTATAGGACAAATACACCACACATTGCTAAGGAAGTTTTTGTGGCAATAAAATAAATATACCAATACTGAAATTCCAATAATGGATGGTATGTCTTCTCTATTCTTTTAAAAATTTTGGTACATTATTCATGTATATATAACTAGATTCTTGATGCACTTAATAATCGTACATCATTACATAGGATAAATCATACATATATCACCATTGTGCCTAAAGTCTCATAACCAAAAACCTTAAATGATTTAGACATATTAGCTAATGTAATGTAATTATGAAATTGATTATGAAATGTGTTATAAATTGTTTAAAGAATTTTTTGCATGAGTATATCTCACAATTTGCTTTTATACTTAGTAGATTGATTACAAACAATGTTATGGTTACTTTTTTTAACTGGTCCGTTTCATAAGAAATGCATTTTGGCTATTTTGCTTTAGAGCTAAATGTTAGCAAGGCATATCATAGAATTGTTTGACCCTTTTTGAAAAAAAAAAAAAACTTTTCAACTTAGGTTTTTACCTTGCTTCTGTCTTACTTATGATGACATACATATCATTTGTTCCTATTATGTCTTGATAAATGGTTAACCTTTACAGTTATGTATCCATAAAAAGGTTGCCCGTAAGGGATGATTTATTGTCTTATTTGTTTATTATTTGTATAAAAGCATTCTTAGCTATATTATAGATAGTTGAAGATATTGAACTAATTATTGGTATAAAGATTGCTCCATCTACTCCACCCATTTCACTTTTGTTATCATTAACATTGTAAAGAACTATGTCATATATTGGGTGTTCATGGGATGGCGGGACATGCTAAATATTTGGCGGTTTTGGCAATGGTTAGTCGATTTTTGAATGAGATTTTTGGACATAAGAGAGAATGATAAGGTGAATTCAACAATGATGGTCATTTACTCTCTTTAAGTGTAGGCAAGAAACATATTAAATTAATAATACAAGTTATTCCCTCCTGTGTCATGAGGATGGTGTTACCTCCTAAAGGTGCTTGTAAACAACTTGAGAGATAGCTAGCAAATTTCTAATGGCATTAGTAGGAGCAACATTTTAAGATCCATTAGCTTTGTTGGTCTTTTTATAGTTTGCCAAAACTCTTGATAACCTTGGATTTAGGGATTTTGAGTGTTTTAATAAAGCTTTATTTGCTAAACAAACTTTAAGATGCTAGAGAATTATAATTTCTTTATTTTTTAATTAAAAAGGACAAGATATTTTAAAGACAGAGATTTTTTTAAGGTGACGTTGGGTAGACAACCTAACTATATATAAAGAAGCATATTGTTGGATAAAAAATTACTTTAATATGTTATTTAGATGGAGGGTAGGGAATGATAGTAACATTCGACTATGGGAGGATGAATGGCTTCTAGAACAACCGAGTGGGAGGATTTGGAGTCCTATACCAACTATTTCTTCTATAATTTAAGTTTTTAATTTCATTATTTATGATAGATCATATAAGAATTTTAACCTCTTATTAGAGTTATTTCATCTTCATGAAGTGCAGTTGATAGAGAGTCTACCGATGAGGTATAGAAAATCTCCTAACAAATTAAAATAAAAGATGAGTCATTTGAATTATCCACTGTTAAGTTTGGATTTATAAGTTTATCAAGGTAAATGTTGGTAAATGTGGCGGGATCATCATTTTATGGAATGAATCTATGTTAGAAAAAAATTTAGAACTTTAATACTTCACCAAGGAAAAAGTATCTTATGTGGTGTTTAACTAAGAATATCATTATTGTGAATTTTTGCTTAGTTTAAAGAGGTATGGATGTAGACATAATCTAAAAGATGTGTGGGGAAGGTGAAGGTGAAGAGTGTGTTGACTATTTATTTAGAACTCTTTTATATATAAGGGATATTTGGAAGTTAAGCCCTTTAAGCAATTTTTTGATTATTTTCCTACGACAATTAAATTATCTTGACTTATAAATGATCTATCCATTCTTGACAACAGTATATTTAGGATACTTAGCAAAGTTGCAATTGCATATGCATATTGATGAATTTGAGATGTTAAAGAAGGATGCGTATGTACAATAGGTAGAAAATTTGCCTACGCATTGGTGTCTGCCACATCTTTGTATTTATAAGCTTAATTATGATGCTTTTATGGGATGTAAGGTTTAGTCAGGTTTAGGAATTATATGTCAATATGCTAAGGGGTCCTTTCTATTTAATGGCTTAAGAAGAATAAGTTGTGCTCTTTGAAATGCAATTGGCAAGATAATAGGATTTGACTTTTATCCAAGTGAAAGACATTGCACAATGAGATTATAATTTGATTAGTTCTTTAGGTTTACTTTATTCTGACTTAGGGTTACATTTCCTTTCTTTAATTACATTTCTTTCATGGGTTTTATGTGTTAATTTAGTTATCTGTGAATAAGTTAAAAAATTATTGTATAACTTCGATGAAAATTTTGTTATTTTAAATTTTGTTATTTTTTTAGTTCTCTTCCTTCAACAGAAAATGATTGATATATTTGATTGAATGGTTAATTATTTTTTTCAAGAAAAAAATAATTTCTTTTGTAATAAATTCTAGCCATCTCACTCATTCCACCTGATTTTTCAACAATTCATCATTCTATACTTGCGTGTGTATGTCTATATGTATGTATATATATTGACCCACCATGTATTTTTTTTTTTTTTTTTCCAAAAGAACCCTAAATTGAATGGTATATAATTTTAGTTCAGTCACAAGTACAATTAACAAAGATATTGCTGGTCAACAGATTATCATGACCATTCGTACTGAATCTTTTTTACTATTCATAAAGTAAATCTCATGATTTTATTATTAAAAAAAAAAAAACCAAAGATAAAATTATCATGTACCTAAATTTGTTCTTAGTTTATTTATTTATTTATTTTTAAGTAAAATTATTAATCTTTAGGGAGAATATAAGATATGAATTTGTATTGTACAGACTTATAAACATAAATAGGTAAAGAAATAATATAAATTAAAAATGAATTGGCTATCTGTCGGAGCTACACGGTGCGCACTTGTAATGTTTAAGTAAGAGTGTGTTGGCAACTTAAGGATGAATTATTTGGGAATTTTACTGAATCCATAATACTATCTATGCATATACCTGTAGACCGTCAACACTATACATATCAGAGCTTATATATGAGTATATGTGTGTGTGTGTGTGTGTGTGTAAATGTATAAGGGCTTCCTAAGAAAATTCAGACCGCCAAACATGAAAAACAATTTCTTCTTTCCCCCATCAATGTAGGCACATAGCAAACACCAAACCTTTTTCTTTTCCCCTTCTTTCCCTGCGGAAAAATACAAGTTTCAGTTTTTTATAATCCTACCGCTGTATATAACACAAAACAAATCAAGTAATCTAAAATTGGATGTGAATGTACATATATATATGTATATGTATATGTATATGTGATCAGAGCTTTGCATGCACGTGTATTCAGTAGATACAGATATATATATATGTATATGTATATGTGATCAGAGCTTTGCATGCACGTGTATTCAGTAGATACAGATACAAAGATATATTTGATTGACAAGCAATCTTCCACGGTGTACAATTCAAGATTGGGTTCCTACAGAAATCTGAGTCTACAGAAAAAAATTGGGTGATAAGACTCCACCTTCAGTTCTTATCACTTTTATTTTGCAATTGATTTGGCATTTCAATCCGAATATTTTGAGTTGATATGAATGAGAATATCATTTTTATTATTATTATGATAAATTAGAACCAATATATAATTTCCTATTTATAAATTTTTGAATTTTAATTAAGTGGTAATTGCAGAATTAGTAATTTAATAATAAAAGAAAATTTTAGTTTACTCATTATAATAGAAAATCTTTACTTTATTCAATGAAAATTGTACATTCATATCTAAATCATGACTGTAATGAATACATAAGTGATAATCTATAAAAAGTGAGAACATACTTATAAAAAGTTATATAAGTACTCACTATTTATATATTAAAAAAAAAATAGTTGATTGATGATACATATAAATTAATACAGTTCACTGTGTGATATTTTTGTAAGTTAATCAAGATAGTATTAAAAATAATAAGTTATAAATTTCAACATGTTTAAACTCTTTTGAGTACCAAAGAATTCAATTGAATGTGGGTTATAAAATATGATAATTAATGTGTTTTTTGAATTTTTTTTAAATGGTTCATGTTTTAAATTTAATTGTAATTTATAAATTAAACTTAATTATATTCATGTATTCAGAATTTTTAAGAGCTGTAATAGTAATTATATATGTGTGTGTGTGTGTGTGTGTGTGTATGTACTTCGAGATTTAAAGTGACAGCTATAAATTAGAAATTGAGTATTTGTATTGATCTCTTTTTTACCTGCTTCCACTTCCAACAAGGTATTACCTAAAATAGTTTGTCTCTTAAATTTTAAAGTTGGTTGATAAACATGGAAAGAAACACAAAGTAGGTTGTTAGCTTTTATAAGAACTTCTATTGAGAAATAAGAAAAAGCACCTTAATCCCTCATACATCTTCTGTTGATTTTTTTTTTTTTTGTGAAAATAAAAAAAAAGAAAAAGAAAAAGAGAAAGAGCAGCCATATAAACTAATGGATATATAATAATAATAATAATAATTATTATTATTATTATTATTATTATAATTATAATTGTATAGTCTCACACAAATAACAACCACCACGAAACTACTCATTCCCATGTTCATGTATCCAACCCCCTCCTTCCCTTTATATATCTCCCCTTTCTTCTCCATTTTCTCTCACTCCCACTTCTTCTTCCCCTCTGAATTAAACCTCAAGAATCCACCAAAACATTAACTATGCCTTCTTCTTCTGTTACACTCCTCTCCCAATGCACAATCTACCCAGATAAAAAATCCACCATTAAATCTCTCAAACTCTCCGTCTCTGATCTCCCCATGCTTTCCTGTCACTACATCCAAAAGGGTGTTCTCCTCACTCAACCCCCTTACTCCATTGATGATTTCATCGACTCACTCAAGCACTCCCTCTCCGTTGCTCTCTCCCACTTCCCTCCCCTCGCCGGTCGTTTCTCCACCGGCCATGACGGCCATGTTCGTATTCTCTGCAACGATGCCGGAGTCCAATTTGTCACTGCCACCGCTCCCCACATCACCCTCCACTCCATTCTCTCCCATACCGATGTACCTCCCTGTGTCAAGGATTTCTTCACCTTCGACTGGCTCATTAGCTACTCCGGCCACTCCAAACCCCTCGCCGCCGTCCAAATCACTGAGCTTACCGACGGAGTCTTCGTCGGATGCACCGTCAACCACGCGGTCACCGACGGAACTTCTTTCTGGCAATTCTTCAACACCCTCGCTGCAATCTGTAAAGGCTCCCAGAAGCTTCCCAAGGCCCCTGACTTCTCACGCGACACCGTTTTTGACTCCCCCGCCGTCCTGAAGTTCCCTACTGGTGGACCCACTGTAACTTTCAATGCAGCCGAGCCTTTGCGTGAGAGGATTTTCCATTTCAGCAAGGAAGCCATTGGAAAGCTTAAATACAGAGCTAACAGGGGTGAGTTAATTAGTCAGGAAATACTAGGAAAGCAAGGCAACGACAGTTGGAAAACCGTTAATGGCGACACTAACGGAAAGATAACGTCCGTTACGGGTAATGGCAATGTTCTCAATCGGACGGACGAGATTTCGTCTTTCCAGTCACTCAGCGCACAGTTGTGGCGGTCCGTAACGCGCGCAAGGAAGCTCGATCAGACCAAAACGACGACGTTCAGGATGGCCATAAACTGCCGGCACCGGCTGGAGCCACGGCTGGACCCGTACTATTTCGGTAACGCGATACAGAGCATTCCGACTTATGCTTCGGCCGGCGAGCTGTTATCTCGGGATCTGGGATGGGGAGCCGATCTGCTGCATAAGAACGTGGTGGCCCACGATGACAAAACGGTGCGTAGAGGGGTTGAGAATTGGGAGAAACAGCCTAGGTTGTTTCCGCTTGGGAACTTCGACGGGGCGTCAATCACGATGGGTAGCTCTCCCAGATTCCCCATGTACGATAACGATTTCGGGTGGGGCCGACCTTTGGCCGTTAGGAGTGGTAGGGCCAACAAATTCGACGGTAAGATCTCGGCGTTTCCAGGGAGAGAAGGAAATGGGAGCGTTGATCTCGAGGTAGTTTTGGCGCCGGATACAATGGCTGGGCTGGAGATGGACGAGGAGTTCATGCAGTACGTATCGGAAATGGTGTGAGTGATTACAGGCTAGTGGCGCTTCATCAGGGATTGCATAAAGGTCCAAATGATGGGGGGTCATAATTTGGACGGATGTGATTTGAAGATAAGAACCGAAGCAGTGATGTTTGGGCTTTTGCCGTCGGCCCACACCTGTGGGTTAAGCTTTGTAAATTGCTACTTTTTTATTTTCAACGTGATGAAATCAGACAAACTTTTCAATTTTAAATATATACTATCATCAATTTTCTTTTTTAAAAATATCAAATATAAATATATGGTAAAATATTCTAGAAAACTAATTTTAAAATAATTATTTTTACAATAACTAATTATTAAGTTATGTTTGAAACAAATTTGTAAATATCATGAAAATTATGTATAAACTTACATCTATTTTAACAAGAAGTGGCTATTAATTCTGTTCTAACAATAAAAAAATTTACCCACAAACAAAAATTTATGTAAAATTAAAAGAATATATTTTTAATTTTACCATAATTGATCAAATTTGAAAACATTAATTTTTATAAACCGAAGTCAATTTTGGATCTTAAAAATAATTTTTTGTGATGGTTATTTAAATTAAATGTAAAATTACAAATAAATTTCTCACATTTACAAATTTTTTACTGTCATAACCTTAGTCTCCTATTAAAGATAATTAAGTAATATATGAAGATAGATAATTTATTATTATTATTATTATTATTGTATATATGTTAGTGATATAGTGTTTTTGCGCCATGGAAATGAACACTGAATCATAAAGGAACTAATTGAATATAAAGGTAACTTGATTTTTTACAATTACATATTAATTTTCAATGCAAATTGTTGAATTATTTTTTTATTATTGTTATAATTTGATCTTCAATATATTTTTTTTATTACTCAATTCCTCTCGGTTTAATTTTGATATATTATTTAATTTATTATTCTTAATTTTGCAAGATATTATAATAAACCCATGAAGAAAAATAGTAATTTGCCCATAATTTAATTGGTGATAAATTAATTTTTTTTTTTAAAAAAAAAAATTAACATTACCTTGAACCTTTTGATAATTGATTGATGCAAAGTTACAATTCACAATCAAACAAAAACAAAAATGGAAAAAGAAAAGAAGAAATGATGAGTTGTGAGTTGTGACTTTTGGGTTTACAGTTGGTGGTGGTGGGGAATTATATTATTGAATGTGATTGTATTACTTACAGTACTAAAGCAAGGACAATGATTGAGGGTTATCAAGGTATATGATCATGGCTATGAGCATTAAAAAGCTGTTTGGATAAGAAATGGCAATCTCAACAATGTCATATTTCACAATAAAATAATTACCCATCTTCACACAATTGCGTTTCATCAACAAATTTAGATTCAAAATTCATCAAGAATTTTTTTGAACTATTCAAAATTTTTTGTATGAATCTTCATTTGTTGTCTTTAAATTGCTTAGTGGGTGGGTGGTTTTGATGATTTTGGGTTATAGATAATAAGTTTACTTGGCCCATCTATGGCAGAACTCAACCCAATTCACATGTCAAGATCTCTCACTTGTACATGCTGAAGTAAACTACACCTTAACAAAATTCTTTTCATATTTAATGGTATAGGGGTCCATAACACAGACAACCCTTATGTTACCCCATACTTAAATTTCTTATTATCATCATTATTGACACTAAATCATAATGTCTCAATCCATAAACCATTAGATTCACCATGTCTTTTGTATCATCACACATAAAAACCATCTATTGGTGGGTTCTTCAGTGATATTAAGAAATAGAATCTCTTTGACCAAACAATGTCTTGGACTGCAGTTCCTCAATCTATTAGGGTCATATGGCTTTGAAGGTTTCATTTTTTTTTAAAGAAAAGAAAGATTCACATGAGAAAAAATGCCAAGAAAAAAAGGGAATAACTCTGGCCCTAACTACCCTTCATATTGAATCATTCAGTTTTGATACAAGGACAAACCATATCGAAGATCCTTCACACAAAGAAGTGAAAATATCACAAACAATCAAATTATACGCATACCACCTCTTTGGGGCTTCTTCGAAACCCAAACCAAACCCCAAACCAGCTTTACATCTTTTCCATCCTCCCCATTCCCCTCTTTTGTTCTTGAGGGGACTCTCTGCATCATCTGCAGTTAATTTCTGGTGATGGGAAAAGGCGTTTTGCCAACCATTGTAGAGGTCTTAGAAGCTGAGCTCTCTTCTTGCGCCAGAACCAAATGGCAGCATTATATTGTTCGTTACGTATCTTTCTAGTTGCTGCTCTCCAATCGTATTTCTCCATTTCCTCACGTCCAGCTGCACCAATGCTCTCTCTCAACTCACTGTTATATAAAAGAGGCTTCAATTTGCTCAAGCAATCATCAACATCTCCAGGATTAAAGAGAAAGCCAGTTTCGCCATCCTGATCTGGTGGAATGATGTCTGGAATTCCCCCAGCACGAACTGCCACAACAGGGATCCCCGAAGACATGGCCTCCAAAACAACAAGTCCCAGTGTCTCGGATTCTGAAGGCATCACAAAAACATCCCCACTCGCATATGCCTGTGAGAGCTCTTCACCCTGTAACATCCCGGTGAACACTGCAGGCATGCCAGAAAACATCTTTTCTAGCTCCTCCCTGTGAAACATGAATCATGCTCAGTAAAACAAAATGCTGGGGCATTTTGAAAACCCAATTCCAATTTTTTTCTTGACCTCAATTACTTGATATTTCCCTATTATAATTTCCCTATTTGATTCATAAGCAAATAAAATTTATTTTCCTACATCAAATTCCTATAAAATTTTACTTGTAATTGATTAGGTAGAAAATCACAAACTCAGCTAACTTAAATTAAAAATAGAATTAGCATATACTAACCTGATCCAGACTTTAATCTCATTTCTATATCTCTATTCATATTCCATGGAATTAACAATATTATCAAAAGTAGCCATTTGGATATAAGAGCTACTCTGTTCCTTTTTCTGACCCCCAGTTGATACTGGCAAAGCTAGCACAACTAAGAAGAAAAATTACCTAGTTTTTTGAGTTAATGTCTTACATGAATATTAGTGTTTCTTTAAGAATAACTGTGAGTAAAAATATAATGCTTCATTAAGAATAATTGAGTTACTGAGTAGCCAAAAAGATCAGTAGTAGTACCTGTATGGCCCATCTCCAATAAAAGCAATTCGAGCTTCTGGTAGTTTATCCATGACACTGTCAAATAAGATCATCCAATATTTAGGATGTTGGAAGAGATAAGCACTTAAATATGCATGGATATGAATCAGGATGTATACACTAAAAAAAAATCAGGATGTGGTAACATAATTCCAACCCAAGCACCATGCTAACAATATCAACGACAGGAAAATCTGCTAAAATTTGGAAAAATGGAAATCTTTGAGAATTTTCAATGAAAATATTTAGACGTTCTCTTAATCAACAACCACTTAAATAGCTCAATTGTGTCAGTTTCAAGTATTCTGAATTCTACTGATCTTATTGGCACCAGAACAAGATCTATGCATGTGTTTGTGTACGTCTTATGCCTGGATAATGAATCACAAAATGAAAAGACTAACTGGTAGGTTACAAAGTTCATCAGTTTATGAGTGCTACCTCTTGAGGAAATCCAAACTCTTCTCGACCCCGAGTCGACCAACATGAATCACTAATGGTCTCTCTGGTTCCCCATTGCTGTTTAGGAAACATCATGAGAAATTAATTGATGCAGGAAAGAAATACATTCTAAGTTGTACAACATGTGGCCTACCTTAGTCTTAACCGCATTTCATGAGAGCGGAAACGTGGGTGGAAACTTTCAGAGTCAACACCCTTATTCCAAAGGCGAATCTTATTAGCTGGCAAGAAGAAAGTGCAAGATAGTTTAGGATAATGTGAATAGGCATGGAACCAAGTTTTAGGACCAGGAAACTAAAATATCAAAATAATGCAAGAAGATGAAACACAACCATGCAGTGAAATTGTAATTCATTCTGTTTATTTGTTTATAATCAATCACCTGCTGTCACCCTAGCTGCTTCAAGGTCCTTTGCTATGGCAGCTGATGGCACCAAAGTTAGATCAGCTGCTCTGTGAAGAAATTCTGCACAAACGAGCGGTCTGAGTATAACAGTCACATAAATGCTACACGGGAAAAGGGTGAAAGGGCACATACTCAAAATCAACCACATAGGTTTCACCAACCAACTAAACGTGTATCTTGGGATGTATCTGCAATTAAAACATCAGCTCTAGTCCATCTATTTGTAAAACATAATTCAAAGAAATCAATTATGTCTATTAACAATAGAAGCAACATAAGAATTGGTAGATTCTTTGCTCATTTACTGGTAGAAAATTAAATGCAAATGGAAACATCTTTCCTTATTTTTATTTCCAGTAAGTTTCTGAGCATAGAATACTGTTGATATGTAGGGGGAGGTTAAATCAAGGACGTAAACTCACACTGGAACATGGGTGTGATAAGACATCACAATCGGTACACACAACATTTTTGCAATAGCAAGAGCACCAAAAACCTACAGATGGTTTGCAACAATCAGCCGTCAATTGCTAAGCAGTAGTTGCTTATTTATTCATCAATTCTTAGAAAGATTTCACAACGCCACACCAAAAGAAAATATACCAAATGTTGAAAGTCTTACCATTATACCAGGTGATGAAGCATGTATTATGTCAGGCTTAAAACGTGCGACTTCTGAGATTATCCTGGGACTAAGTGCAAGGGATAGGGGAACTTTCTGGTACCAAGGGCAGGGGAAGCTTCAAAAAGTGAGAGAAAAGAAAAGGCAGAAGCTTTAGTTTTGAGAGTAGCACAACAAAAGACTAGGTTCAAATGACAAAAAGACATAAATAGCCAAAACAGCTTAACCAGCCCATTAAATAGTACAAACAATAATGCAAGTTGGTTTAAGAAAATTGGAAAAAAAAAGGACAAATGCAAAAAGAAAACCAAGAAGGTTTAGTAATTAAATTTGTTAGAAAAGCCAGAAGTTGGACTCTTTCTTCTAATAAACTATTTCACAACATAGCGTAGAAGGCTGCATTATGTGTACATGTACAGAATACAAATACAAGGATCCACCATCATGATCTCTTATCTATTTTCATTAACCAAAAACGAATCTTCAATCATTACTATTGTGGACTAGTGAACAGATAACCATCCAACATGACAATATTGAATAATAGAACTTAATTCCTGGACTAGTATCCTTTGTGCTCCGGAGATCCAAAATCATTGATGCTGTGGCACAGGTGGGTACAACAAAGTTGTGGAAATAACAAAGGCGTAGCCAATGAATATGACGAAAAAACATTGATAAAAATTTGTTTGGAATTAACTAATCAAAGCAACCTCTGCGATCCAATCAATTTTGCTCCATAAAATTCCTGAGGAACGCCTTCATGTGTTGTCACAACCATTACCTACAGAGTGTCATAAAGCCACACAGTAAGTTCATCATGTTCATACATTTCCATGAATAGAGCAAACTTGATATTTCAAGAAGCAGCTTGGGGCATCAGCATTGCAGGAAATTGGCCCAGAAAGATGAGAGATAAACCAAGTTTCTGCAGCAATAGCCGTTTTTTTTCTTCTCATTCATGTTCATCAAGATTTGTTTGATGACAGTTTAAATAAAGGGAAATATTTAGGACAAAAATTAGTGTAAGATATCATATATCAAAAAGCAATCAGGCTATACAGATGGTAGGTTCTATTTAATACATTAAAATATTTTTAAAGTTTTATTTTCTAAATTCAAATTTGTTTATTTATCTCAAAAAAATTCAAATTTGTTTATACAAGAAAATATATTTAATTGTTGAGAATTAATATAAAGTTTGGAAAATGATCGTGTGTATATAGCATCAGTTTAAAATAACTTTCTATTTTTATCAAAATCACACAATATCTTTATTATCATTTTCCAAATGTTATTTTTCATTCTTAAGCACCATAGGTGCTTTTGTATGTAACACATAATTTTATAAAACGAGAAGTAGAAAATGCATAGCAAAGATTCCCTAACAAGACATTACACATCATATTGCTGAAGGTTATTTTCATACTGATAACTAGTCAAATGGTGCAGAAGTGTAAGCAATGATTTAACTTACCTCATCCCCCATTTCACGCAAATATTTTATAAAATTCTGGAACCTGTTTTTATATCCTGATACATATCTGCAAGATGAAAACGTAGCAATTTCTCAAGGAAAAGAAAAAAAAAAAAGAAAAAATAACAAATTCATGAATGCCCATACTCTAATTTGACCAGCAGAAAATACAGGACAATTAAAAGGGAGAGTTAAAACAATGTATCCTCACTCAGCACATGTTTACAAAACTACCTAAATCATAACCATACTGCACATTTTCCCTCTGAAACTAATAGTGTTTGCAGTTTACATGTCCATCCAATTTTAGGACAAATCAGAAAGCACAGAAAAAAAAACTAGATGATTAGCTAAGTGCAGCCTAAGGCCCGAATTATAAGTTGATTAAATTTAATTTTACTAATTTGACTGCTTAATATTCACATTCATACACAATGATGACCAACAAGAGAGATGAACAAAGAAAAAAGAAATTCTCAGTTGAGGTTGAAAACCCATATCCAGAAGCAGCTAAGGGACAATAAAAGATAGAAAGCGAGTAGGATCCAAACTTCATATCGTTTGTGGCTGGCATAGCACAGAAGACAACCCTTACCATAACAATAGTCACTCAGTCAATTTATCGAACATTACGAAATCATCACTAAATCAAAGAAACTCAAATAAGGACAGTAGTTGAACTCTAAACTCCCCAACATTTGGGAGCTTACGATCTGAAAACAATCTGGAGTAATGGATAATCTCACAATCGCAAAAACGAAGAAGTAAAAAAGAGAAAAAGACAAAACAAAGAACTTACGAAAATGGAGAAGGCTCAACAAAGAGAGCAATCCGACGAGGCCTTATATTTGTATCGGATTCAATCGTCGCAGGAGGATTCTCTTCCTCTTCGTCTCGCACCTCGGTAATAGTCATATTGTTTGCTCGAACAAAAACTTGTCTTGTAGTAGTTGCAGTGCTTGATTGATTGGAAATGAGAGTGATGGGTTTTCTTCTGAAAGACTTAACAGACGAAAATTTGACAGTATGAAAACCGTAGGAAGAGGAAGAAAAGGAAGAAGAAGAAGAAGAAGGGGAATTTGGGTTAGAGAGTAAAGGAGGAGAGAGAGTAGGACTTATAGAGAGAGTAGGAGGGGTCATGATGTTGGAGAAGAAATAGTTTTATAGAATAGTGGGTAAATGAATACGTGATGTATTAAAATGGTTTTGCTCAGAAAGATTTCTTTTTTAAAAGGAATCTCCAGTGATGATGAGACTCAAGCTATGGATATTCTTTTGGAAGGAGAGGAATCAAGTCAAAGAAGTCTGAGCATATGCCTTCTTCTTCCTCTTTTGTTTTCTTACACGACCAGGGGGGGTCCTAACTCCTAAGCCTTTGACATTTTACAGTACTCAGCGATACGAGGTTCAAAGTATAGAGAGTAAAATTTTATAAGTCTTACATTTTCACCTCTATATTTCTAAAAAATGTATATATATTTTTTATTTTATAAACAACTCATTGCTTACCCTTCTAGTTAATTTATAATTACGTTTCCTTCCCTTGACTTTTTGCTACATAATTTTATTCTTTTGAAGATCCAAAGCAAACCTTCCTAAATTATTCAAACAAAACAACTCATCTTTCATTATTTATTCATTTCAATACCATATTCGTGATTCTTATTTTGATATACCTATGAAATCTAAGCCTATTTGGTAAGATAATTTTTTTGAAAAAAATATATAATATTTAAATTAAGATAATTGCTAAGTATATTTTTTGAGAAGAATTGTAATTATTTAAAATTTAGATAAAAATATTTATTATCTTTAAAAGGTATTGACCACATGGACAATGCAAAAAAAATATGGGGGATTTATCGTATAGCATATAATAATCATGTTGACATAGAAACACCAAACTTTCAAAAACTAGAATTTGTTACATGTACTCTATATTGTTTAAAATATTTTCTTTGACTGGTTATTGAGAACTAATAGGGATAAATTATATCTATTATCTTAATTCAATATCGATATATATTATAAAAAATATGATATAAAACATTAGAAAAATATTAGAAGATGTATTTTATAAGAATTAAAATATGCTCAAAAGGCCTACTACAAATGATAGGTTGTAATTATTTCTTTAATCAATGATAATATTAACTCTTGATCACCAAGCATCAAGTTGCATTTGAAATTTTAAATGTTGGAGCAAGTTTATTTATGGTTGATTAAAAAAAAAAAATAGGATAAACAAATAGTTTTATTTAAGAGACGACAGATCTTATATCAACACTATCATCATGTGCAAATTTAAAAACTTGATCTTCGATCTTCTACTATTGAAATAAATAAGTTACAAATATAAATTATAGTTTCTCATCTTGCCTTGAATATCATGATGGTAAAAAAAATTATCAAACTCAAGAAGACAGTAGGAAAACAAATCCATATTGACAATAACACTATGTTATGGTGACTGTGATATGAATGAATACATCTTATATTTATGTATTTAAAAGTTAATGAAATACACTGATTAAGAAATATTTGTACAACATATCATTAATTATATTAATTTTTTTTTTATAGAAACAATATGAAGCATTGTTTGAATAGTAAAATTTGCATTATTCACAAGATTTGTAATAAATTTTACACGACCATTCATAGTACGACTTCATTTCAAGCCACTATGTTGGATGACCCTTAAGTTGGATTTTTTTTGAAGCATAATGAGATATATTTAGTGGCACTCTACTTAATTTTTTACTAAATGCTTTTGCAACAAGTTAGTTTTGTAAATTCACGCATGCAATAAAATAAGCATAATGAAATTTTAACTTTTCAATTAATATTTAATTTTAGTAGCAAACTTCTTTCACGCTCAAAATGCTCTTGCTTTTTGTTAGATTTTTTTTTCTTTCTCATAGAGGAAAAATAAACTGTTTTCCAAAAGTAAGAAAACAGGAACGACTTTTGTTTTTCATCTTAACCCTCTTCAATCCCTTATTTTTTCTCCTCCATCATCTGATCAAATTTAAATATATTTGTAATAATATCTATTTTCATTAATTAGTGTTCCTAACTACACTAAAATTGACATAAGATTAATTTAATTAAAAATCATTTAATAAAAAAAACTTAATTTGAATACAAACGTGTAAAAATTGATCCCAAAATTCTTTTTAACTTTTTTTTTTTTTTTTATTTTTCAAGTTTTTTTTGCCCAAGTTTATGCCTACCCAAAAGACAATCATCAAGTTTTTTTTTTTTTTTTTTAAATAGGAATGAAATGATGATGTTATAAATAAATCAAGAATTTCAGGTTTGATTAGCTTACTTAATCTTG
>NW_019014529.1:216017-226237 GCF_000150535.2 Carica papaya
TTAGGGACTTACTGATTGATAACCCGATGATGCGTGTTGTCTTGTTGGCATGAACTATTGGCTTGCATGTTTGTTTGTGACATGATGATGTTGACTAAAAAAAAACGGTTTCTATTGGAACCCCATCGGATTACGGATAAGCCGGACAGACTTTAACACAATATTTTTGGGCGGTGGATCTGGAAAATTTGACCTACAATTATTAAATCTCATGCACACTTTACAAACTTACTTTTACGATATGTTTACAGGTGAAAGAAATATAAAAAAAAGATTCATATAACCCTTTTCATTGATATCTACTAATAAAGATTTTTTTCTCTTCTTCATCTTCTTCCCCAAAAAATTAATAGCAAGATTTTAATAAAAACTCCCTCCGAAATATCCATACCAACAATGGGATGTATCCAAAAAACTTTCTGATTAAACTTATGGACTAAATATAATAAAAAAACTGAAGGTTTTTGTAATGTTTTATTAACATAAATTAATGAAGAAAAAAAGAAATATGCAAAACGGTGTATAATTTTTTTTCTTTTTTTATTTTTACCGTGAATGTGCATATAATCTTGAATTTTGACTAGAGATTGTTTATCTTTTGTCTCTTAAATATCTCGTGATATGATTATATGTTAATTTAACAATGTGCTCTTATTTTTAAAAGTAAAAGATAATAATTCCATTACATTAAAATAAAAAAAGTTATATTTAAGTGATATGAGTTTATTGAAAATATTAAGAGTATCTTTCTACGAAAATCTTAGAATTAATCGGGCACAAGAAGAACATTTCATATCGAGAGTATGAATCAAGTGATCATGCAGTCCACTCAATGTCCAGTTAGATTTTACTGAGTTAAGTGTATATGAAGAATTAATTCTTTATAATTCTAGAATAGATTAATATCAATAAGGTAGCAACTTATATTAATTATATAACTTCTATTGAATAAGTAACATAAACTTAGTGATAACTTATACAATTTAAGCACCCTATAAATTAATCCCACAAGTAATATCTAGAATTTTGTGATTACTCAAACACAGTAAAAGATAATAACCCACTTCTTTTTACTTTAAAAATTTTACTTAATTCTAGTTTTTATCATATGGGCTATTTTAAGTGCATATCTTTCCTCTTTTTGGCTACATTGTAATTTTATTTTCTTCTATCAATTTTAGTTTCTGTTAGAATATTAATTAATATTTTAATAAAAAATTATAAATAGATAATTATGAATGTAATAATTCCGGAAATTCAAAAGAAAATATATAATAATTTAAGTGCGGAAGCGAAATAAAATATTAAGATTCACATTCCTTACACAATAACTTAAAAGTACTGAACAACATTACGTAATTAATTCTTTGAAAGAAACACGAGAAATAAGGAAACAAATGAAAAATAAAAAATATCTAGCATCTACTCGCAATCTTCTTGGGGATTGGGTTCTGGAACCTAGTCATCTTGATCTAAAATGGTTAAATAAAGGATGAATTACACTAACCCAATAAGGATATCACACTATATCACAAGCACAGAAGTAAAAGTTGGTATAAAATCGAAAACTACTAATAGAGCATTAAATTTAGTAAATTCATTTATCAATCATAAAATTATTTCTCGTTCACTTATCATAGTATAATTTATGAAAACAACTTATAAAAATAATAATATCATACAGATCATAATTTCATGAATAATCAACAACATAAAACATATTATAAATCCATATCCATTTACAATAAACTAAACCATAACTGTTTCTCTTTTCACTAGCCTACTAGTATCCATACGGATTCATAGGGATGTCCCCACTACATGTGAACCCCTTTTCTTTAACAATCTCAATTACAGGGACGTCTCCATACCCTGTCCGGTATAAGTATCAAATCATTAAACGTTAATACTCCGTTTGGTATGAGGGTGAAGCAGGTCGTCCCTATACCCCGTTTGATATGGGTACCAAATTATGAAGTCTCCATACCGCGTTCGGTATGAGACAACATTCATGATAGGGTTCTTTATGTACCCGGTCTGTCCACCATCTCTCAGGATATCCAATAAGGCTGTCGTTTCATCTATTCGTTTAATCACACAATTTCTTTACCATTTAATATTTTTTTTTCTCGATTCAGTAGTAAACACATCAATTGAACCATACATGCGTTCAAAGCCATAAAATAAATCAGATACCATCATGCATATAACTGTAAAATAAATCAACAAACAACAGTAGATAATTTTCGGTTCTACCTTCATTAGCAATCCTTAATTAATTATGCATGTTTACTAAAATCGCACAAAATACCACATTATTATTTATTTAAACTTCAGTTCTATGATAGAGAATAGGGTGAGAGATCCTTACTCGATTTAACATCCGAAAAGCCAAACTGTTTACTGCGCCTACAGGCGGTCCATGGATTCCCCGAATTTTTCTCCAGGAACTGAAACGCGTTAATAATACCTACAAATGTTCAAAATAAATCCAAAATCAGTCCCAGGACCAACTCAGCCAATTTTAGAAATCCGGCACGGCAGCTCTACCGTCCTCCAACGACGGTGCTGCCGCTCGCGGCGGCGGTCTACCTCAGGTTGGTTGTTTTCAGCTGAATTCAGCCGATTTTGTATAAGTCCCTATGAGAAACACACTTAGAGGCCTTGGTTAGCCAAAAAAATACAAAAAACTGAAACTCACCGGCGGCCTGGTGCTCCGGTGTGGCGGCTCCTCCAGCTCACATTGCGGTTGAGTGTTTTGCTCCGGTCAACCTATAGAGAAAAGAACGGTGATCACAATGATGGAAAAATTATCCCGAACAAGAATCGAAAAAAGCCTCATCCGAGGCATTTTGTGAAATTCTCCGCAGCGGTTTCGCTGGTATTTTTCAGCCAATTGGCCGATCTTTTCACCCGATATGGCCATGGGTGAGCTTAAAATTGAATTTCGTGCAAAAAGAGAAGTTTTTACCTTTTTTGGTGGTCAGAAAGGGTTCCAGTGCAACGGCAGGTGGCGACGATTGGCTCCCCGGCGGCTGGGTCATCTTTTACGGTGAGGGGTTCTAGCGGCTAGGGTTAGGGTTTGGTGCGGATATGGGTTATTTATATCCATCCGCTTTTGATCTGGGACGTCCATCGTGTTTGAACTAGACCATCCCAATCGTGATTAAATAGGGAGTGAATTTGGATCGTTCATCGCGATCCAATCTGGGTCATCCATCGCGATCCAATCTGGGTCGTCCATCGCGATTCACTTTGAATCGTCCGATCGCATTTGAATCTGACCGTTCGATTGCATTTGGGAGGGAGTGCATCCAGGTCGTCCATGCGCGTGGGAACGAACTTCAGCCGTTCGATCATAGGCATGTGGATTGCCTGCGTGTCCTCTCGCATTAGTGTCTCTCTCACTTGGCGCATCTTGGTTGGTCAGAGCTGCTGACCGGGCGTTTAATGTGGTAATTTTTTTTTAAATTATATTTTGACATCCGATTTCTTATTTTTCTTTCAAAAATACCTCCAGAACTAAATTTTTCATCCTTTTTTTTCAAAATTATTTTCAATTTAATCCTCCATCAATTTTACTCAATTTTTACATTAAATTAAAAAAAAAAACTACAAAATTATATCTACAATTTAATTCAAATTATATTGAAATAAATTTAATGTTACACTCTCCTCTCCTTAAAGAAATTTGTTCCCTCAAATTTGTCTTTCTTCCTCTAAATCAAACAGTTTGGGATATTGGACTCTGAAGTCTGATTCTAGCTTCCATGTAGCCTCTCTCGGTGTGTGATTCTGCTATATAACCTTTACAAATGGGAATTTTTCGATTGTGGAGTAATATGCTTTTTTGATCTACAATATCGACCAATACTTTTTCGTAGGATAGATCCTCCTGGAATGGAAGAGGCTCGTGGGCCAAGACATGAGAGGGGTCCGAATTGTACTTTTGTAGCATGGACACATGAAGTACATTATGGACCTTAGAAAGTTCTGGAGGCAGTGCCAATTTTACACAATAACTTAAAAGTACTGAACAACATTACAGAATTAATTCTTTAAAAGAAACACGAGAAATAAGGAAATAAATAGAAAATAAAAAATATCTAGCATCTACTCGCAATCTTCTTGTATATCGGGTTCTAAAACCTGATCTTCTTGATCTGAAATAGTTAAATAAAGGATGAGCTACATTAACCTAATAAGAATATCACATTATATCACCGGTACAGAAGTAAAGGTTGATATAAAATTGAAAACCATTAATGGATCATTAAATTTAGTAAATTCATTTATCAATTATAAAATCATTTCTCGTTCACTTACCATAGTAGAATTTATGAAAACAATATATAAAAATAATAATAGTATATAGATAATAATTTCATGAACAATCAGCAATATAGAACATATTATAAATCTATATCCATTTACAATAAACTAAACCATAACTATTTCTTTTTTCACCAGTCTACTATTATCCATTGGGGTTTATAGGGATATCTCCACTACACGTGAATCTCTTTTCTTTAACAATCTCAATTACAGGGTCGTCTCCATACCCTGTCTGGTATAGGCACCAAATTATCAAGTCTACATATCCCGTCCGATATGAGACAACGTACATGATAAGGTTCCCTATGTACCCGGTCCATCCACCATCTCTCAGGATATCCAGTAAGGCTGTCGTTTCAACTATTCATTTAATCACAAAATTTATTTATCGTTTAACATTCTCTTTTTCTCGATTCAACAGTAAACACATCAATTATACCATACATGCATTCAAGACCATAAAATAAATTAGATACCATCATGCATATAACTATAAAATCAATCAACAAACAACAGTATATAATTTTCGGTTCCGGCTCCATTAGCAATCCGTAATTAATTATGCATGTTTACTAAAATCGCACAAAATACTACATTATTATTTATTTAAACTTCAGTTCTATGATAGAGAATAAGGTGAGGGATCCTTACTCGATTTGATGTTCGAAAAGTTAAACTGTTTACTGCATCTACGGGCGTTTCTTAAATTTTTCTCCAGGAACTGAAACGCGCTAATAGTACCTACAAATATTCTAAATAAACCCAAAATCAGTTTCAGGTCCACTCGGCTAATTTCGAAAATCTGTTACGACGGCTCCGTAGTCCTCCGGCAACAGTGCCACCGCCTACGTCGGCGGTCCACCTCAGGTTGGCTATTTTCGGTCGAATTCAGACGAGTTTGCATCAATCCCTACAAGAAAACACACTTAGAAGTCTCAATTGGCCAAAAAAATACAGAAAATCGAAACTCACCGGCGGCGGCTCCTCCGGCTCATGTTGCGGTCGGGTGTTTTGCTCCAGTCAACCTGTGGAGAAAAGAATGGTGATCATAACGGTAGAAAAATTACGCCAAACGAGAATCGGAAAGGGCCTCATCGAATGTGTTTTGTGAAATTTCCCGCGGCAGCACCGTCGGGCTTTGTAGGTATTTTTCAGTCAATTGGCCTATTTTTTTACTCCGATTTGGCCATGGGTGAACTTAAAATTGAATTTCGTACAAAATAGAAAGTTTTACCTTTTTTGACGGTTGGAAAGGGTTTCGGCGCGGCGGCGGGTGGCAGTAGTCGGCTCCCCGGTGGCTGGGTCGTCTTCTCTTGCGAGGAGTTATGGCAGCTAAGGTTAGGGTTTGGTGCAGATGGGAGTTATTTATTTTTATCCGCTTTTGATCTGGGCCGTTCATTGCGTTTGATCTGTACCGTTCGATCGCGATTAAATAAGAGTGAATCTGAACCGTTCATCGCGATCTAATATGGGCCGTCCATCACGATTCACTATGAGTTGTTCGATCGCGTTTGAATCTGGCCGTTCGATCGCGTTTGGGAAGGAGTGCATCTAGGGCATATGTGCACAGGAACGGTCCTCAGCCGTTCAATCACAGGCACGCGGATCGCCTATGTGGCCTCCCGTGTTGCCTCCCGCATTAGTGTCTCTACCACTTGGTGCGCCCTGGTTGGTCGGGGCTGCTGAACGGGAGTCTAACGTGACAAATTTTATTTAAATTGCATTTTAACATTCGCTTTTTGATTTTTTTTTCAACTCCCATAACCAAAATTTTCATCTATTTTTTTCAAAATTATTTTCAATTTAATTATCCATCAATTTTACTATATTTTTACATTAAATTAAAAAAAAACTACAAAATTATATCCACAATTTAATTCAAATTATATTAAAATAAATTTGGGTGTTACAATGAAAAAGTTAAAAGCCAGAATAAAAAAAAGTAAATTAAATTACAATTAAATAAAATAAATGAGAGAAAAGATAATTAAATGGCATAACAATAATGGAAAATTAATAGATGGTTCTAATTGTCTATATATAACTCATGTATCGATTTGTAATTGTATTTCATTTTTGTCAAATAAAAGTGTGATATTATTGTTGAAAATTTCAACATATTTTTCTAATTAAATAATATGTATCAACAACTTATAGTTTTCATTTTAGTTCTAGTAGTTTTAAATATTTTTTGCGAAAAACTAGGAACCCATAAATTATTCCTCTAATAAGAAACCTAAATCCGATATACATGAACTAGCTTTTATAATCAGAATGATGCTTGAAAATCCATCAAATTGGTAGACCAAATCGATTATTTAGTTTCTATTTCATCAAATTTAAGACTCCAAATAAGAAGAAATTTATATTAAACTCACATCTCACTAAATTTAGAAATCTAGACTCATGATTTCTCAATCCTAGTCTTAGAAGTTCTCTTCAAGGATCCAAGAATCCAAAAACTATTCCTCCAATAAGAACACTAGATTTATTATTAAAAATATATATATAAACTAACATTTATAATCAGAATGATGCTTGAAAATCCATCAAATTGGTAAACCCTACAGATTATTTTAGTTTCTATCTCACAAAATTTAAGATTCCAAATAAAAAGATAGACTCTCAATCTCACGAAATTTAGAAATGTGGACTCATGAAATCATCCGAACTTTATCCCCCAAAATTGGGTAGAAATGAAAGGTTGAGAATATTTTGATTAGAAAGACCACGGATTTTGATCGGCCAATGATTTTAATTGCTTTGAAAATGTTGTCTCAGTGATAAATGCTTCAATGGTTATCCACCTAATCGAAATAAATGCCCATTTGTAATGGAGACAACTGTGTGGCCCAAGGAGGGTTTTTGTCTCTCAACCCAAACCCTCATCTCATCTGGTCATTACAATTTTCTTATTATTAAATATTCTTGGTTTGTTAGTGATTGAATTGGATAATCGTCGGCCAAAAATTTCACATTTGAATTTCTTAATGCTTTAATACAGAGAGAGAAGATATGATAAAAATGTAGTTGAAAGAAAAAAAAGAAAGAAAAGAGAAATATAAAGAGAAAGAGGAAAAACCCTAAAAGAAGAAAGAAAAAGATATAAAGAGTTGTAATTGAGTAGCATGTGGAATACACAAGACAATTCAAAAGGTGTGACATGAATTCTCAATTGCATTCCTTGAGAGGCACAAAAAACTGCTCACTTTTGCTTCTGCTGCTCCCAGTCAAAAAACAAACACATGTTTGCATATCTACACATTATTTCAAGATCAATTTCTTTGGTTTTTTGAGAGAAAAAAAGAAAGAAATTTGATGGGTTTGTACGTACATCCAATATTATTAATTAATTTAAACATGTGTGTGTGTGTGTGTGTATATATATATATATGTAACATTCAAATAGATTCCCTCTTATATTTCTCTCTCTTTCTCACATGTTGGGTGAATGAAATGATGGAGGGCCATGGGAGAGGAGAAGAGAGAATCAAGATGCTGAACAAAAGGAAACATGGAGTAGGCCCTTTGATAGTACCTCAAAAGAAACGCTGACATGAATACTCTCGAGTGCTTGTCTCTTCTTCTTCTTCATTTTAACCCCATACCTTTTTCACTTGTTTTTTCTTTTTTATTTTTTTAATGGCTCCACTTCTCCTCTTTACTTTTGACCAAGACACCTGCAAATCCCATTTTTTTCACCGCAAATATCCCTTTTCCACTTTTCCTATGTGGAAACAAATCCAACAATTACTACCTACTATATATATTAATTCACATACATATATGATTGATTATTTGGCACCCATTGCAGCCAGCTAGCCTCTTGAAAAGGTCATAAAGCTTCTCATGAATATAGATCGATAGGCTAGCCCAGGCTTTTCAATTTGCTTATCCAACATTGTAAATATGCATGCCAAACATTATATTAATCGCTCGACAAAAGCTTGATTAGACATTTATTGGCACCAATTCTTGGTATTATATACAAACTCTCGTGAGCTTGATCTCTCTCTCTCTCTCTCTCTCTATATATATATATATATATCAATATTATTTCATTCATATATCATTTTTGACATCACACCAAACGCCATTAGATATGGCCGTGGGGGATGGATGACTCTGGGGTCTATGCTCATGCTACTAATGATGATAAATTGAAGAAAAGAGAAGAAAAAGGGGATCTTTGTGACAAAAAGAAAGGCATATAATTAATTGAAATGATCAAGTGGAATTTGAAATAATTATTATAATAGAAAAAAACCCATATATACTATACAGTTAGTTATATCTAATGGCGAATCACATGATCTTATGTTATGGCTTCATTATTGATATGTATAGTAATAATTAATACAATTTTAGCACATATATATTAGGCCATGTAGCCCATGTGCATGGCTCATGCACGTATTTGAATGTTCTGGCAAAAAGAAACTGTGTAGGGGTGCGTGCGTGAATAATTGGGTTAATACAGTCAACTTCTTTTGAACAATGCATATGTTCATAAACAGTCTCTATTAATCCCCATTTCAAAATCACAACCCAAATCCTCTCTCTTTCTTTCTTTTACCTCTGTGAAATTCTCATTTTTACCCCTTTCCCCTTCACTTCTACACCCAATAAATACTTCTCTGCAACCTCTCTCATCATTTCCCTTCTTCCTCTTCCTCCTTCTCCCTCATCCACTTCCTTTCCTCTCTATCAACATTACAATGTCAAGAAAAGCAAGCAAGCGAGTCAGTTTTAGCCCAGACATCAGCGATAAGCTCAAACATGGAGGCAGTCATACTGGACGAAGAAGAAAGAGAGTCATCGTTGCCATTTTCAGTTTCAGTCTACCAAGAACTTCAAGATTCTCACCACAAACATTGCTGAGACGCCTAGGTGCTAAAATGGTGAGAGCACTACGCTTTGTTTCCATAAACAGGAGTTCACGTAAAGTTTCTTCTTCCAACTTAGCAAGGTCGAGATCACTAGCTGAATCCATCGACTCTCATCGAGCAGAAGCTATAGAGGACTGCATCGAGTTCTTGAATTCTTCTTCTTCTTCTTTGTCAAGGTCAAACTCCGTCTCTACGTGTTCTTGTTAGCTGTCCTTCCTGGGAAATTAATGCTTGTACATGAGATTTTTTTTTTCTTTTTCAGTTTCTGGTTTGATTGATTGTCTGAGAGTTTGTGTTTAAATATAGAAAATACATGGATGATTATCAGCACATATAAATTATAGCTAGCTAGGGTCCTTAAGTTTCAGGCTTAGCATCTTAAATACCCTATATATTAGCTAGGGGTTTCTAATTCATCCAATCATGGAGCTCACAGTTTCTTTTTTTTTTTTTTTTTTTTTTCTTCTTTTGGTTCAATCATGGAGCTCACTTTTTTTTTGCTTCTAAATGAATCCCGCCGGGGATCCATTGTATTGATGATTATGATCAAATTCTTCTTTACTTCATCAGAGACTAACATGTATAGTGTTTTTTGAGAGTGAAATTTGGTATTATTAGATAATTAAAGAATTCATACACACTAATAATATAATATTTTAATGTTATCATACTTAAATTCACATCATTGTAGAGATAAGTGGAAATAGTAATTATCTAGACAAAGAATAATTAGTAGTATTTGATTGAATCTAACTTGCATCCTTGATTGCCAAAGGAAACAAACTAGGGCCAAGTTACAAAATCTTCAGGATGGATAATCTAATAATCATCTGTTAAGGGTGTATAAAGAAATAACATGGCAATAAAAACGAGATAAATAAGAATTGAGTAAATGGTAAAAGTGCGTGTACGATATCTCAACGCCATAGAATACAATACAATTCATACAGACACGGACCATTCTAAGGGAGGCCGGTGGGTCAGCCCTAGTGTGTC
>NW_019014529.1:234122-250701 GCF_000150535.2 Carica papaya
TTTAACTCAAATTACACAAATCCTACGTTAGAAGTTATCACATTAGACTGAGTCTCTTTTTGTTGGAAGTAATTTATAGTTATCCTATTCACTTTCCTAGTTATGACTGACATGAGGAGTATATTAAGAGTCTAGAGATATTATGTAAAAGCTTGAAATTTTCAGATTTATTCAGGAAAAATTCTTTCTACTTTTTGGAAAACTAGAACTTCAACCACTCAGGATATTTAGATCCCCAAACTCAATTCCCTGAATTAATGCTCTTTCCACATCAATGTGGGTCATGTATAATTATTTTCCTTGCAAATTTACATCAAATATCAGTTAGGGTTCCGAGATAAACAGAAGTCTAGACATTAAGTACGTAGAGTCTCTTGATCTTACCGCTAGTATGAGTTGTGATTGAACAAATTCATCCATGTCATGAAGACCAGTAACTAAAAATCACCAAGGAATGGAGCAAGCTTTAGATAGTATAAAATAGGAGCGGAAATAATAACATATCGAACCATTGAAATATAAATATCAAAGAATCATCATCATTTGTATACCATCAGGAGCACCATCACAAACAACCAGGTCAGCCTTGCAGCCATCAAAATGTCTAATGACCTGGAGAAGAGCAGGAAAATCCATGGTCTAAAAATTGATTGAGAAGTAAAACAAGGTCTAACAAATGAAGTACAAAAATTATTTCCATCAGGAAACTAAATGAATAATGTAGTCCTTGTATACCCCCACTACAATTCTAATTGCAGAAGATTTATGATCCCGACCTACTATATTCTACATCCTGCAGGAACCAGTATGATGTACGAACTGTGGAATGACAATGCCTTCCCAGCTGCTTTAGGTTGACTGGAGAAAATTCTTTGCCATTTGACTCGTCAAATATATTATTCTCTATTGAATTGTAGGCTCACATATTTTCATTTCCATTTTTGGTGCTTTAGTTTTCTCACTGCATGCTCAACACACATTTCTACTACACACACAAAGACAGTCCCAGATTAAAAAAATTCCAGACTGAGGAAAGATAGCAAAATAGATTATTCTGCCAACATCTTTTGATTTGGTATTACTAGAGGAGCCATCTAGAGAACTTGGACTGAATTTTAAAGCCTACTTTGAGGTGCTTAAGTTTGAGCATTGACTTGCCATAAACTGAAGGAAAAGCATTCTCACCGCTTCAGCTGTTCGGGCATTTGTTATATCACCCTGAACTTGAATAACACCTTCAATTGGAGCCATGGGCTGCAAATCAATTGCCACTATGAGAGGAAGGTCAACATCCCTGTAGATAAGGGTGAAGTCAGGCTCTTGATACGAAGGTAGTGCAGATGACAAAGGTCTGATGTTTGGATTTTCATCCAAATGATAAGAGATACACACAATGCTTTCTTTTTGCCATTATTCATCTGTGAATTTTTAATGAACCTGCCTCATTTGTTGACTCTGTGTGATCTAATATTTATATCAAGCATGAATTCTATTACAATATAACTATCGAGTCTATGAATATATTGTTTTTTTCTAGAAAGAATATAGAAATGGACTAAGAACAAGAATGAACTTCGAATTCCAATGAAGAAATAATAAAAAAAATATTGTTTTCAGGTTCAAAGCACTTCTTTAATTGAATGCCCAAAAGAACCAATTCAAATAATGAATATTATTTGGATTTTGAGACTAACATAGAGAGAGAGACAATAATCAAATTATGGTGCAATTTCTTGATCAAACTATACGCAAGCACACACTTGAATTTTTGCATGAATGAGAACATGCCAAGAAAGCATTAATTTCTTGACAGTGGTCATATCTGATGAAAAGAATGTAAGATTAATGCTCTTCAATTTAAGTTGGAAGCAAGTGGCCAGCACCTACATATGCAGTGGCACAATGACTTCAAGCTGGAGCTTTATTACAGGAGTTTAAGTCCAACCTCCCACCCTCTTTAGAAAATAATAATAAAAATAAGACAAAGTGATTATTAAAAAGAGCACAGTTCGCCAATCATTTTTATTTTAATTTGTAGACAATAGAGAAGGAGGCAACTAAGTCACCCAATCTTGAGGAAAGATTTGGCACTGTGATTAGAATGCAGAGGTTATATTAAAAATGGAAACAGGTTCAAGAAAGAAAAATGTCGTATCAAATATAGGGAGCTCCCTTTTTTTAAGCCCAAAAAAAATAAAAGAAAGAGGAAAACAGACTACCAGGAGCATACTTTGATTCAGGCAATAGTTTTGATGGCATATACAGTTTACGACTCAAAACCTGCAGATCAGAAGCAAAATACAAAATCAGTCAAGGTACTTCACAAACCATCACGTCCAAATAGTATAACCACAATGCCAAATGTAGAATCTGATGTGATGGGAGAAAAAAAAATTATCTCCTGCCTACAACATTGTTGAACTCAGAAATCATGCTGCAAAACTTAAAGGCAGATGAAGACTGAAGAAGAAATTTCAATTGGCTATACAAGTAAAAATTTGCACTGGGCATTCATTAAATTTTACTGGTATAAGCATGTAATAAAAAAGAAAATGTATAAGAAATAATAAACCATCTACAAATTGAATGTTTGAGCTGCAGTTGCATGAAGAATTGAAGTAAACAAATTTTAGCTGTCAAAAGCATGTTAAAGAAAGTTCAACACCAGCCCATCAAAAAACAGCATTAGTACAAGCTTCGGTAAATCTCACCATATATCCCAAATACTTCGCAGAATAACATGACAAGCCACTAAAACTGGACTGCATATACCTGACTCCAGCTACCCGGTGCAGCACATAAATCAACCACCCGCTTTACTCCTGTTAATGGATTGTAGTCCATTAGAAACTCATCAAGCAGATATATTCACTACATTTAACAGGAAAAGAAAAGAAGTACAAAGTGTTTAGATAAATTGGTTGTCAAGACCGGATTTATCCAATGAAAACTGTTTCTCCCATAGCTTAGACTCTCATGTCTAGACTCTGCAGCTATGAAAACTGAAAGTATTTCGTATTAACAAGGAGTGCACCTTCAAATATGTTGAATTCTTCATCTATCTGAAGAAGCTTAAATGCACTTCGAGCACGCCAACCTTCTTCTTTTGCTTTTCGATAGTAGATATCCTGCAAACCAAACGCCCATGACTTGATGTAAGTTTCGGGTGAGGAACCATGACAAAGAAACAGGAAAAAAATAAAGCAGAATGAAAAGATACCCTCTTATCCCTGGAAGCTTTGCCCATATCTTAAACAGCTGTATATCTTTTCTTCTTTGTGGAGTGGGCAACTTAATTCCTTGCAAAAGCAGTAAACCCAATTGCTAATTTGAGAGGTATACACCAAAAGCAAAAGCTATAACACTGCAAATCTACGTTCGGATGACCCCTATAGTATATGAACCAACATCTTCAGAGTCATTTAATCGAACAGCTTGTGCGCATTTGGAGATAAGCCATCGATATTCCGTATGAGCAATCAATTTATGCAATTTCTCAATAACATACATACAACTCAGACATGCTGAAGTTTAGCAGAATCAAATACTTAACGGAACCGAAACTACACAGATACCGAGTACAAACCAGTAGAGCTGCTTCTGTTTTCTGAAAAAGGGTCGATGGTAATAAAGAAGGAAATAAGAAGGGCAAAATTTTATGCTGCCTCTATAAAATATTATTTTCTAATTCCCTTATTGAAAATATTTTTATTCGTAATTTTTTAAAAAATAATATGTTTTTTTGCTAAAATAAAAACTCGAAAATAAAATGTATTCAAAAGGTAAATGGAAGAAGCTGAAGGAAAAATACAAAAGTTTGTATTTCTAACGCATACTGCTGTATGTGTTTTTTTTTTTTTAAACATATAATTAATGTAAATATATTAAATATGTTTTTGTATTATTTTATTTTTAAATTTATAGAGTAAATTATATTAAAAAACTTTTAGTGAAAATTAATAAAAATATTACTTATTAAACGCAAACTATATATAATTCAAATAATATAAAATATTTTCAAACATACTTGTTTCAATCTCTTCTTTTCTTTCTCCTCCTTCCCCTTACCAACTCTACAACGCAACATTTTCGCAACCTCTCTCGTTGTCATTGGCACCACTTCCCGTCTCAACCATTGTCTATCTCTTTCGGCCTGCTCTACATCGACATCTGACCAAGTTATCATACTACATTAGTGTTTGAATTTTTGCTGTAAGAAAGAACCATGAGACTAGACTTAGACTTAATGAATGTCAACTTAAAATAGAGTTACTTTAATTGTGTTTTAACCTTTGAAAAACATTCAAAGTTGTTTAGTTAACTGTGAAAAAATAACAAACAAAAGTTTAGAATTAAAACACTCTAAAAGTGTAATCTCTGTTTTAATTATTTATCTTACATAAATTGTTTTTCTTCCTCAGCATGTTTGCAAATTAGACATTGCATTCAGTACCTAATTCAATCCCTTAAGCATTTATTTGCGCCAATAGAAATTGCTTAACCAAATTAATGAAGAAGATTTTAGGGATCTTTGACAAATGGTTAATCCCAAAAGTACAAGATAATACAGAAGCATCATATGACAAATCAATGAGGCAATTAATCTCAAGTTGGAGACGTCATCTACGATCACATTTGCAGAATACAAAATTCTCAAGGAGAAGCCTCTTGAGCAAAATATAATAGGTTTCTCGGCTACAAATTGCTCTCTCTATTGTGGCAACTCAAACCCAAAGCTGAAAGAATAGAAGATAGTATTTAGCTTCCACTGGTAGCTGGGACTGATGCCGGCTTTGCATCCTCTGCTTTCTCATGCTCCTTATTCAACATCTGAAAATAAATTTGTAAATTAAATAATTATCCAGATTCCTGACCTTGGAAATACTTAGAGATTAGCATTCGTACCAGGAGGGAGAATAACTGTTCTTACCTTGTTATTGATCAAGTTATGGAGCGCGATCACGCTTCGTATGAGGGATGACAAATATATAACCAACATCATGTCATTGGTTTTCACTGCACAAAATGAGAACATAAGAACAAGGGTCCAAGAAAGGTAACAGATGCCTAACTTGGAACAGAATAGAACACATGTTTTGGCTCAGGTTACCTGCAAAGGCCTTGATTAATTCAGTAACGTTGAGGTTTGGTAGCAAGTTGAATACATCCTGCAGTTTTGACATATGCATAAACTATATAAAACCAGGAAAAAGAATACAGGACAATTTGCAAAGAGGCATCTCAATACAACTTGTCAAACCCAAAACTTTTTTCCACTCATCATTTACAAGATAAGACATGGGAAACACTATTTTCCATCGGATGCTCTAACAGAAACAAAATGTCAGAATATAAATCCACCAAGCATATTCCAACCACTCATTTGTTTTGTTCTGGCATGGACAACCTTTATTATGAGGTTCCAAATAAAAGTATAGAAAAATTGGCAGAATCATAAGAAATATACCTGTAGATGGTAAAGTATCTCATGGTTTAGTGGAAGCTTCTCATCAATGACAAGATCAAGGTAACCACGTATCTCTCTCAGTCGTGCATCTAAACCCTTTAATGCTGTAAGTTTTCCAGTAACCTGTAAGACAGAAGGTAACTAAGTTGGGAATGAAAAATAAAAGCTCAAAAATCCAATATATATTTCTAAATCAACTAAAGTATGTGGCAGCTAGCCAAAGGACAAAACATATATATATATAACCTCAGTTGCTAGTGTGCTAATAGTTGTATCCTTCACATCCCTTAGCAAGTGTTCCACTCCTGTTGATGGGATAAGGAAGTTCACTAATTAAATTCTAATTTTTCAGAATCAAATGACAATCATATCAACTCTGGAAAATAGCTAAATTTATAGTGAAAAATATTCATTTTTTACCATACCAATTTCCTCAACCTCATGAGCAGCAATTTCTGAAAGCACATGAACAAAAACTTTCTGGCTTTTTTGGGTGGCATTCTGCAAGCATTTTCAAGTATTAATCCAATCTCCAATGAGCATAAAGGGGAAACGACAACAAAATGACACTCTGATTTGTATCTTTCACTCCTTATCATCATGGATGCTACTTCAATAACCACAGTAATTATCAGGTTAATAAGATGCAGCAACTGCAAAGCAAACTTGATATCTTCCTACCTCCTTAACCTCTTCAACATCATAATAGGCCTTAGTGGGTATTCCAAGCTCCTTAGGTTGAACATCAATAATGACCAAGACAGGGTTTGGGACATAGCTAAAAACCAAAACAACTTGATCAAAAAATAAACTCCAATCCAAAAAATAAAAACAGACTTTTCAAGAATAAATAAAAAGGGTGTACATAATAGTACTTGTGGAATAGCCTGTGAATGTCTAGATCATTCTCACGTAGTTTTGGGCCTGTACTATACCAACCAACAACGTGCTCCTTGGCTGAGATACAAATTCACATCATCAGAGAGTAAAATACAGATCATCCTTTACAAGAACATGGCAAATTAATTACCATTAATCCTTTTGAACATTGAAAACATTGATTCATGGTAGTTGTGGTCAAGAAACCATATGCTTGGATCCTTCTCATCTTCTTCAAAGGGCACTGAAAACAAAGATGGTACCTTTTAGAAGTATAAACCAATGATCACTTCCTCACTGGATGAGAAAAATAAGTTTAGTGCAACAAATAGCCAATTATATTGCTCAGCTAAAGAAGAATATAATGATCCCATTCAAGTAGCCCCTCCATTACTAAGGCCCAAATTAGCATGTTCCCAAAGGGAAAAAATTAACTAACTTCTATAGTTTTATGAATGAGATCTACAAATTTAAGAAAAAATGAAAACTATAAAACATTTTCATGCACCAGAAGGAGCCTAATCTTCACATATAATCTAGTAGTATATAGTTATACCTCAATGTTTAAAAACACAGTTCTTAAATTTTTCTACAGAAAAAAAAAATTATTGGATAGAGAAAGAGAAGTACAGACAATGGATGAGTAGTTAGCCTCCCAAAGAAAAAGGAATACAAAAAGAGAAAAAGCGACCAAAGCTCAATAGGCTACCAGCCAATCCCTGTGCAGTTCTGAAATTAATACCAAGAAGAATCAGGACCATAAATATTTTACCAATCACATTTTCGTCACTCTTTCCTATTCCATGCTAGATTGCCAAGAGATTGATATTTGCAATGTATGGTGGTATTCAGAGATAGGCAGATCCAGATGGTCTGTTAGGATTCATTCAAGCATGCTCCACAAGAGGGTGGCTTGGTCAGCTACCTCTTTAACAGGTTCTTGTAACCAAGCGTTTATGGCGCTTCATGAAGAAACAAGACAACAAGTCAAGAACCACTGAGTTGGCTAAGTAAAGGTTACCATTATGGGGTAAAGCGATATGTGATATTGAACAACTGTCGAAGCCCTGAGGTAGAAATTTGGAAGTGGATTAGAAAAGGGTGATATTGAACAACTGTCCAAGTCCTGAGGTAGAAATTTGAAAGTGGATTAGAAAAGGGTGGGAGTTAGTACTGCACTTGAGGCTTAGTACAAGAAGGGAGATGATATGAACTTTTGGAATGACATTTGGAGTTGGAATACAACTCTGAGTCCCAACTCATTGCTTTTCAAAATGGCGTGGTTAGAGGACTTTTTCCCCTCCATGGCTGAGAAATTTTGTGGAAGATATCCTTCCTTAGGAATCTCATTGCTGGGACGTCAACAATATGGCAACATTCTTCGAGGCTCTATTTAGCGTTAAGAGTGTGCACGGAAAAGAAAGATGAAATGAGGTGGAAACTAAGGAGAGATGTCTTTTGATGTTAATCCATCTATCTCCTAATAAAAGAGCATATGATTGTAGAGCTAGGCAACTTCCCCCCTGAAGCAAAAATGATAAAGCCAAGACATCTCCTGTTGCTAGAGAAGCAACTTTGGGAAAAATACTAACCAATAAAAAACTTAGGAATAGATTCAAGATAACTTGTATTAACATGGCCCGAAGAGAATACAGCCCGTGTATAAAAATGTTTACATTTTTAGCAAAATATCTATAAGGTTTTCAACATCCTCACTAGAGTACAATGGATAGCTCCTTAACAAAAAATTTAGAACCTGGAGTACAAGTATTTAAAATTATCAAAAGCAAATTCAACCCCTTCAAAAGTCTTTCCATTCATCTCTTTCCAAATTGCCTAAAAGGTAGCCCAAAGGAGTAAGTCTTAGAGATTTCTTATTCTTTTAAATTTCCTTCCACTCCAACAACTCTTCCCTCATGGGTCCCTTCAATGACCTAACTCAAACCCAAAAGACTGTAAGCCAAGGTCCAAAGACGGAGAGCGAATGGATAGCAGAGGATATGGTTGCACGTCTCCTCACCACTTTCACACAAAATAGCAGCCAGTAACTAAAATTCCTCCCTTTCTAACAATTTGTCCAACATGAGAGTACTATTCCTAGCCTCTTCCCAAGCAAAAGAAACCACATATGGAATCACCTTCACTTTCTAAATCATATTTGAGGAGAACTTCTCATCAATTCCCCCTCTCTTGGTCAATTGCAAGTAAAGAGATCTCTGACAGTAAGCCGCTCATTCCTGTTGAGACACCATAGAGGCTCGTCCTCAACCTCTCCAGGAACTGACACCTAAGCAAGAGAGTTGAGAAGTCTTATGTATTCATCTACCTCTCAGTTGTTCAAATTCCCTGTTAAAATGACAAACCATGTGCATGCACCAGTGGATCTCACAAGAGCGTCCTTAACAGAAATGTTCTTGTGTTGTGCAATAGCATAGATTGAGGAAAATGTATGAAGAGAGCCCCTCCTTCCATTCACTCATCCCTCCAAAACTTCAGCAGCTCCCCCTGACCCTACTCTCCATTTAACACAATTTTGGAATGGCACCTTTCATGACATTAATCTTCCTCCGCAAGCCAACACCATGCAGCCCCTTGGGATCCATACCTTCCAGAAATATCTAAACCAAACTTTGCCACAATCACCATCCTCCATAAGCTCTCTCTCTCTCCATCATGAACCTCCAAAGCCATTTGCCTTCCAGAGCAATATTGAATTCAACCAAAGATCTTACCCACCCCCAATCGGATGTTTCACCAGAGCCCAAGCCATTGAATGGTACCTCCTCTCCTTTGAATCGCCCCAAAGGAACCTTTGCTAGATTGCCTCTAACCTCTTTGCTACACTTATTGCGATAGTAGACAAAGATATAAAATAAATAGAAATATTGGCTATGGCATTTTGATGAGAGTCAATACCCCTCTTTTAGAAAGTAATATCCTCTTCCAACTTGTAAGCTGAGATTCAGACCTACTCATCACTGGATCCCAGACCAAGATTTCCTTGAATTTTAGTGCCAGAGGAGACCTTATATTTCCAATGAGATTACCACTTCTATACTCCAGATAGTGCCCAAATCTCTATCCACCTATTTGCACCCACTTGAACAAGTTTTAAATTTTGCCCAAATTTATTTTGAGACTAGAGACAGCTTGAAAACACAACAACACACAGTTTAATATTGAGAAAGGTCCCTTGAATTCTACTTCTATAACAGAAGGGTATCATCAACAAAGAATTAATCACTTCAACCTCATCCATCTTCCTCATCCTCAAGCCCCTAAAAAGACTCTATTCCCTTGCTTTAGTGAGCATTTTATTTAGGGCTTCTATAACTATGACAAACAGCAACTGCGACAACAGGTCCCATCGTCTTAGGCTCCCTAGAAGCTTTAGAAAAAGATGAAACACCACCATTAAGTAGAACCAAGATGTCGAAGATATGCAAATGTTAATCCATCAACCCATATATCCCCAAAATCCATTCTCTCCAACATGTAACATAAGAAATTCACTTGACATGTTCATATGCTCTTCTCCACCTCCAACATGCAAAGCACCCCTTTCATCCCCCGCTTCAACAAGTAATCAATAACTTAGTTATAAGAGTTGCATCAAGGATCTACCTTCCACCCACAAAAGCATGTTGGTTCTCACCCACTACTTTACCCACCAGCTTGGTCAATCTCCTTGCAAGAACCTTAGCAATAATTTTATAGACCTCTTATCAAACCAATTGGTCTAAAATCCTTGATATGATGGACAACCACTGGAACGAAGACCATAAAAGTGGAATTCAAGCTTCTCATGAAGGATCCAGACTCAAGCAAAGATGAGATTAGCCTTTATAGCCCCCCAATTATCCTGAAAAAACTGCACGTCGAAATTGTCTAGTCGTAGGACTTTATCGCCCTTGCAACTCATTAGACCTATACATATATTTCCTTCTCTATGAAAACCTTGCTCAAACAATCTATTGAAATTAAGCCCATCCAAGGTTGATCTCGAAGGCATGACTTGCATACAACTCCTCATAGTCTTGACACCCTCCCTTAGGTCCATATTGCCTTTGACCACTTCACCATTGATCTCTAATTCCTCGATATAGTTATATCTTCTATGATGACTCGCCCAAGAATGAAACAACCTAGAGTTCCTACACCCTTCCTTAATCCACCTGGCTCTCGATCTTTGTTTCCAAGCAACTTCCTCCCTAAGTAGTAAATTAGTCAACTCGAATTGGACTCTCTATCTATTCTAGCTCTCTTCAACTGAAAGACCCTCTCCCCTCTAATCTATCAAGATCCTACAATTTAGAGAACAAAACATCCCTCAAATAATCTGCCCCTAGCTCCTCCTTGCTCCAATTCTTGAGCTTATCTTTGATCATTGCTAATTTGTTAGCTACAACCCTCCACTTCTATCCTCTTTTTTTTTTTTTTAAATAAAAGTGAAGTATTATTATGCACAAGGTACCAAGGGGGTACTGTCCGTATACAAAATAGTTACAGATCTATCAATTGGACCTTCTACTTCTATCCTCATCCCACCACTCCTTGATTTTATCCATAAAGCCATTTATTCTCAAATCTGAATGGATATAGGCCCCATCCAATGTCTTTTTTTTCACAAAGATATCAAGAGAGTACCACCCATGAACAAAGTTTACAAATTAATTAATATATCTATAATATTCCCAAAATCTTTCATCCTATAAATATCATGCCCCAACAAAAAGACCCCAAAAGATTCTAATTTGGATTCTTGAAAGCATTACATCAGGTTTCCATCTTGCTATACACCATTTAATTATCAGCCTTTTATTTTACATCATTTAAATCTTGTACATTCCATAAAATAGTTTTATTAATTACAACAAATTACTTCCAGCTCTCCCTTTCTTACCCTTCTCCCCCTTGCTCATCCTGTCATATTTATCGAATATTGCAATCTTTTGAATTCTCTTTCGTTGTCAAACTCATTCTTCATTTTATACATCAAGCCATGATTTTTAAAGCTTATACTTACTCCCTTGCTATTCACAATTGCCTTGAAAAGATCTAAAGCTTTATCCTTATAACTCTCAAAACTCACCCCCAACAACTTGCGAATTTTTTAAAGTTTTCAAGGATTCAAGCAACATTTTCATCTTTCTGTCCACACAGATATGCAAGGATCCAAGCAACATTTGTCTTTCTTTCCACACAGATATACTTCACTTTCCATCACTACCATTGGCCAAAATTTTTTGGACCCTCACCAACTTCTCTCTCTTTACCTTCTACCCACCACATCCTCGCAACAGATAGCTAAAGCCAAAACCCCACCTTTTGTCTCCTCCCTCTCTTCTGGAATTTGCTTATCACCCCATCTCCTTACTATTATCCTCCCTCAACTCACCAACGTCTCCCTTCTCTCCCTCCAGGACCATAGACAAGGCCCTGCTCCATTCCCAAGCCCATTGAACATAAACTCTCCTCTGAGAAACAATCTGAAGTCAAGAAATTCCCTCCCTCTGCTCGGGCCTCCTCCCAGATCACTAACTTCTTCAGACTCTCTCTCCGTGCCTATTTTCTCTACCAAACGGACCTAGGTTTGTTTCCTCACTTCCATTTCCCCTTCTCAAGCCAAGAAAACTTCTTCCTCTCCTCTAAAAGGCTTTCAACCAGCTCATTCTGTTTATTGGGCTTTAATAGGCCCAACCTGCCTTTAGGCCCTTAAGAGGCCGATTTATGGAACTTAAAAATCTTGAACTTGTACCTCCATTGGGTCCTGTCTCCTCCACCTAGATCCTCGTCCCCACCCCATCCTTCACTACCTCCATAAACGCAAAGCTTTGTGCTGCACTTAGACAAGCCACTACAAACTCCTCTAGTCGAATACAAACTAAGCACCGCCTAAAGCTCGTGGCTTTCTGTCCAAATTCAACTTCTCTGACTACGAAGACGACTTCCCAACCAACTTGAACACAACATCAGCATTTTCCACCATCCTTTCTCCTAGAACCATTTAGGGATAATGATTCTCTTCCGCCTCTCTGTTCTGTTAAAACTAAGAACTTCTCACCCCCCATTTCTCACCTAGCACCACCCACAAGGTATGTTTGGACCCAACCATACTTCTCACCAAGAACCCTTTCCTTCCCCCCAATAAAACCCCTGTGAACTATTCACTAGCCATTCCACCTCCTCAGCACAGAAATTAATGGAGACCCAAATCCCTCTTTTGTTCTCACATACCTCTAGCCCCTCCACCTTTCTTCCCACGGTCTTAAAGTTGAAGTACTTCCTTTCCACAACCAAGAATTTCTTGGCGATAGAAATTGCCATGGAAGTCCTTGCTTTCTAGTGAAAACAACCAAAAAGAACGTTCACGCACTCTCACTTCTAGGATTTTCTCTTTCTAAAAGTAAAAAGATAAACATTGACATAACACTAAAATGATGAACAAGTGGTACTTAAATAAGAATGTGACTCTCCAGGACAACCCTTTCAGTGTTGGTGTTGGACAAATTGGGAGGTGATCCTATCCATTTTGGGGTTGAAATGGGTAGTAGGTGGCTTGGTTTTGGCAGAACTTTGGGAATATTAAGGGATTGTCACAAATAAAGAAAATGAAAAGAATCACTTCCTTGACACAGTTGTCCATTTTCCAGGTCATTTGGATGGGAGGAACAAAAGGGCTTTTTAAGGAAGTATACACCCTTGTGATAAAATTAGGGACAACTGACCTCAGATCCCAAATGTGCAATTCAACTACCATAATCTCACCAATGAGAGAGCTTATACACCTATTAAAGTTTTTCCCATGTACTAAAGCAAATCCGTACTTTTCTAGACAAGTAGCACCCTCTTGGTGCACTGCGAATAATAATGATTTGTTGGCTGTTTAAAAATATTGTCATCTGGTTTTTCAACAAGTTCTACAACCTTGCTCCTTGCAACAACATAACTAAAGTTCCCAAAACACAAGAAAATTTGGCATTCGAGGAAGAAATTATTTTCTTACAGAAAAGAAGGCCTCTAACTGGAGCTAAACATGTATTATTAATGTTGAATAACATTAATCCCCACTCATTTCCTCCAATTTGAAGTTCCACACAGCTTACAAAAAGTGAGGCCTAAACCTAACAAGCAAGGAAACCTAAACAGCGACACTTAGTAATATGATCGACAGTCTTTGGAAAAAAAAATATATAAATGAAGTTAAGCCCAAAAATCATCCACAAATTAGGAATAATAACAAAACAAAGGTCAATCAAAAGTGAACACATAAGCTTGAAAACGAGTAATCAAGCAGCAACAATTATGAGATTTTATTTATCAAAACCCTAGTGCATCCCATCATTGTCTCATACGCCTTGACCGTCAAAAGCCACAGCCCTCATTTCAAACTGCCAAGAAAAAGAAAGCACACATACTAGAAACCTAAGTTTCGCCTATTATACATTGCATTTTATCGACCACCAAAAACGAAATGGAACAACTTCAGATCCAACAGAAAATAAATTACCAAAGAAAAGTTAGGAGTAGACCTGCATAGCTGTTGGTCACATCGACGGTGCCCTTGAAGGAAGTGCCGAGTAGGACACCCACGACTCTTTTGCGAGTGTCCTTAGCAACTCGGTTGTAGTTGTCAACAATGCTCAGTAGCACCAGGGGGTGCACTATCACCTTTTCAATGGGTCTCGATGATATTTGTTGGGTCTTTATCACGTCCATAGCCGAACCTCCGGTTTGCCTTCCTACGATATATTCTGTAAATTTTCCTCCCCTTGCTCTGCGTTGCCCTTCTATTCCTTCGGTTAGGCGCAGTGTTTTTGTTTCCTGCTTAACAGGTAGACAAAAAGAGGATACCTCCTTCACGGAATTGGTTCAGCTTCAGCTGCCTTCGTAATTTTTTTATATTTTAGAATTCAAAAAAAAAAATTATTTTATTTTAAAATTAATTTTTAAATTAGATTTAGAAATCTTACCAGTTTATTATTCTAGAGAATTGAGATTATTTATTTACATATTATAAGTCGTGCCAACATTTTATTTTAATCTTCACTTTCATGGATATTAAAAAAAAAAAGAGTGTTTTAGTTTCTTAATTTTGATTATAAAATGTAGAAACTTAACGCTGCATTCCTAATTATTAAGTTGTTATTTTATTTAATTGAATTACTTAAGTACTGTCTTAATATCTTTGAATCTAAATCACAAAAATTAAAAACAAATATATATAATTACTGTACAACTACACTTTATTTTTTTTTAATTAAAATGCATAATTTTTTATTTTTAATAAAATTTTATTTACTTTTTACCACAGTTTTTAAGCAATCTGATTTTGTTTTGCTAATTTTCATCTCCTTCTTCCACAAGAACTAGATTTGGTCCCAAAAATTCATTTCAAAATTACTATATTTAGTTTGGGTTTGTTATAAAGATATTTTGGTGATAATTGTTTTGGAACGTATGAACTGTATGGTCTGTGAAATTATCTGCTCGCAAACAAACATATTAAGGTGTGTTAGTAACCCTCGTGTGGAAGTATTTAATTGTCCCCCTATAGCAACCTGATAGATTGAATATATATGTACACACTGACACACACACAATATATGTACAAATAATATCATAAAAAATATTTTAATAAGTACAATATAAATTTTGGGTATTCGGGTGCAGACAAACCAGAGTTGGGACCTGACAGGTGGTGGAGGAGGTTTTGTGCTGCTTATGGTGAATCTACTTGGAATGGAAAGTTGTTTGTTGATCGTTCGTTCATCCATCGGCTTAATAAGGAAATATTTATATGAGTGGAAACAGGCAAAAGGTATCAGCATAAACCACAACCAATTTTCTACCAACTCTGTTACGTGGTAGACTCCTGTGGATGGTTCAATTTATGATACAGACTCATAACTTGGCTATGGAGCCACCTTTCGGGACTCGTCGGGAAGAGTTATGAAGGCTCTATCGGGAAGGAGACCGGGCTGTCAGATCACTGTTACTTGTTCGAATTACTTGGGTGTCAGAGAATGTTGCAATACATATCTTCAAATATCTCCGGACCAAACATCCTGGAAGTCGACACACTTACACAAAAAAAAACCTGATAATTCTGAGTTTGTATTTATAGTAGAGGATTGCATGAAGTTGCTCTCACTCTCAAACAAAATATATCTGCTACTTTGATCAAAAGACAAGGAAACGTAGTAGCCCATCGAATTGCTCAGGATGCCCGTTTTTACTCCAACAAAATATAATGTATGAGAGACTTTACCTCCCGCCCGACATGTATTGTTTTAATTAAATTAATAAAAAAATATTTATTTTTTAAAAAAATAAATACAATATAAAATATATCTATTGTGAAAAAATTATAGAACTACTTAGGCTTTATTTTTAAAAAATTTTATAGATTGAAAAAATAAGAGATATTTAAAAAAAAAAAATCAACTAAGATATACATATTTTAGTTAGCAATATGTAACATTCAATAAGTCATTGACAATATCATAAAAAAAAATTCAATTATATGATTATTAGAACTGACATAAAATCATGTCATTGTTAGGTTATTATTTAATCCTTATAAAACAACAAATATGATCATTAAATAAAGTTAATAGATAAGTAAATCATATATAACAAGAAGCAAAAGATGATCTCTATATTTTTATAGGGATACTCTTTTACTTTTTTGTCAAAATTTTTTTAATTATTTTTTCTTTAAGTATAAACTAATATGATTTTAAAGTAACCATTTAGAATATAAATTAAAATAAGAATATGTCTCAATATGTAGATAAGTATTTACTATATAAAAAAAAAAGATATATTATTATCTCAATTTATTATTTTAAAAAAGTTAAAATAATAATTTAATCCTTATGTTTTTTATTTTTATTCAAAGTAATTCATATCTCTACTTTATTCTATTTAGTCTCTGTATTTTTCGAAAAAAAATTTTATTTAATCTCTATTAGTTACTAATTTTTGATATCGTTAACTTAAGTTTCACGTATCATTGATTGATCTAATTGTAAATTAAATATCATACTATATAACATATAGTACCTAATATGATATTTGAAAAAAAAAAATATTATACGTACCCCAGTTTAGAGCAATTTATGAATTAAAAAAAAAATCATTAAAATATCTAAACCTTAATTTCCTAAAATTTCCAAAACCACGTTCCTAACCTCATCCTTCTTCTTCTTCTTCCTCTTCCATTCCCAT
>NW_019014529.1:260907-268407 GCF_000150535.2 Carica papaya
GGCGCCCATACCGGACGGGGTATGGGGACGGCCCTGGAAACTGATGATGAATGTTAAAGGTTAACGGGTAGCGGGACCCCTATGGACCCCCATGGATACTAGTAGACTGGTAAATGAGAAAAGATATGTGGTATAATGATTGAATTACAAAAGGCGTGATAAGTGCTATGTTTTACAACTTATATTATTCCATGATTGTGATAATGTTATTGTTTTTCTTATATTGTTTCATGAATTCCACCGAGGTAAGTGGATGGTAAAGATTTTATCATAAATAAAAGGATTTGTTGTAAATCATGCTCCATTGGTCTTTTGTGTTTTTCTACCCACCTTTACCTCCGTGACGGTGAGATATCGTGATGTTCTTACTGGGCTAGTGTAGCTCACTCCTTATTTAACCATTTCAGATAAGAAAGACATGGTTCCCGAGCCCGTTCCGCAGGAGGACGACGAAGGGGATGCTTAGAGATTCTGTAGTCATACTCATAGTTTTATTTTCGAGTTTCTCTTTTAGTTAGTTTAATCTTTTATATTTTAAGTACGTTTTTGGTTTTCGTGTAAGGGATGTTAACTGAAATTTTGATCTCGCTTCCGCATTTTATGTGTTTAAATACTCATTTCATTTTCACATTTCCGGGGTCGTTACAAAAATTCTAGTTATATTTATAACCTTTCTAATTAAATTTAAACCGTCGAAATTTGAAGAAAAGATCATGACCGTTGATTATACATCCATATATGTATATTTTTGTGTGTGGATCATTACAACATTGAAGAAACTTCTAAAGAAGCTTATTGACTCTAAATTAGAAATTTTAACACATTTTATCTTTTGTTATGTTATATAACCCAATATGAAATTACAAATTCTATTAATAAAATTAAGAATGAAAAAAAAAACCATAACCTAGTAAATCTGAATCGATCCACCATGACATGTCTATTTTTTATTAGTTAAATAAAATAAAATTAAATAACATTAATTTCTGATTAACTATGGATAAAGTTGAGTTTCAGATTTAGAAATGAGCACCAAGTACGTTCAAATATGACCTTAGTATATACAATAATTTTTAATTTTATATTTAATTTGGTCTAGATATATAATTTTTTAGATTCTAAATAAAAACATATAATATATGCTTAACTTTAATTAACAAAATATTTACAATATATATTTATTTTTATACAATTGGTATCTAACCCATATTCAGATTATTGGACTTGGGTGTTTAAGGAGAATGGGCCGGGCCGTATCCTTGTTTGGGCCAAAATTTATTGGATTAGATTTTTAAAGACTTGGTGTCACACAACAAATTTAATACCTCTGAAATTCATTTTAAATAATAATCAAGAAATTATAGAGATAAAATTCAAAGTAATACAAATTATATTTATAGAACTTATCTGAATTGATTAAAGACTATTTGCCATATTAAATTTCGCAGTTTTGAAATTCAATATTTTGTTGACTTACATTAATAAATAAGTTACTAGTCCAATCAATTGAATCACTTACTTGATAAATTATTAATTACATTAAAATTATTTTAAAGAAAATTACGGACTTAAATCAAATATTTTTTTTTTCTAATATATCAAACAATAATCTGTATACAATATTTTTTTTTAAAAAAGAAGTAAATAAATCATTAATCAAACCCAATATTTATAAATATAACATCATATATATTTTAATAGTAAAATAGCAATTATCTTCATTTTTAACAACCATTTCTTGCCAAACCTTATGGTAAGTAATTTCATTATTCTTTATGAAATGAGTGAGTGGAGATGTACATTCTGTATATGTTTTTTTTTTTTTTTTATTTATAAAATATTAATTTTGTTATTATTTATACATAAGTTACGCGTAATTATTATAATATACGTATTTCTATTAAAAAATAATAACGGTAAATTAATAAATTGGTTTTTGAATTTTAACACTTGCTACAACTTGATTTAATATTTTTCGTTATAATTTCATCTATGTTATTTTATATATTTAATTTTTAATAAAAAAATAAAAATAATTATATTATATTTAAATACTTTAAAAAATAATTTAAAAGAATAATTTTAACTAATTAATTAAATTAATAGTAATAAAATTAATTAATTAATCAAAATTATTCTTTTGAATTAGTTTTTGAAAAATAAATAATTATTTTAATTTTTTCTATTAAAAAATAAAAAATTATTAAAACTTAAATTATTTTAAATTATAAATTTAAAAAACAATTTAATAATTTGTTAATATAATAATTACCTTATTTTTTGGAACAAGAACTGGGCGGGTCGTTGGAAATGAATATTTGTAGGCTGCATATGGTGGATTGGTGTGGCAGATTTTGCAGCCTGCATGGTTCAATTTCAGTGTGAAGGTTTTGACGGCCCAATTCTCAAGAATTATCATCTCCCCTTATATTTTGGGGATCTCAACCTGACATTCATCAATCTTCTTACACGGTTCTCCATTTACAATGTCATCATTACAATCCAGCGTTCATAATTTTTTTTTTTTTTTTTTTTATAAATAAAAATGCCTCTTGGTGTAATTAATTTCAACGTACGTACATAATTTTTGATATCATTTTCTTTTGAAGCTTTTTTGTATTAAGCTTTTGGTTTGGTACGATTTCTTACAGTACCATGCTGCCAAATTACAAGAAGTTGGGTTTGATTTAGCTAAGTTTTTTGAGTTGTAATTTAGATATCACAATTTTAAAAATAGTAAACTATACCATTTACTTAATTAAATATACGATGAAAGTGTTGCATCACAGTCTTAGTTTTAATAAAAAAAATGAGAAGAGAGTATTCATCTTAATTTGATCTCATTTCCTTAGTGAATAATCTCTCAAACACGTTCAAACCCTATATTCATATTCAGAACAAACAAACAATTTTTACGCAAATGAAGTTTGTAAATCTACACTTTGAGAATTCATTTATTGTTTCAAAAAAATTGTGTAAAAAAGTTAAAGTTTCAACATTTTATAAAAATTAAGTTTTATAAATCATAAATTTTACCCCCCACTTACGAAAAAGAAAAAGAGATTTCGAATAAAACAATCTCTGATTCCCAAAATTCACAACAAATAAAATATCTGTGAATTGCTGTAGCCAGAATTAAATGTAGAGATTTATTATGTAAAATGACATATGGGTAATAATGTGGCTCTATAAATTATTGTGACAGTGAATGGTGTTTAATGAGGCGAACTAGACTTGACAGATCCAATTTATATACATATATATGTATAGAGAGAGAGAGAGAGAGAGAGAGAGAGAGAGACATGTTAACGTGTCAAGTTTAAGTGAGTTTCTTGCTCTAAATCTAAAGTTAAAAGTATAATTATGCTCGTAATAAATAAATTTCTTACATTAGATAATATTATTTTTGCAAAATTTATATATGTTATTAAATATATAATAATTTGTTAGATATATTGAATGATGTCATTCAGAACACGAAAACAACTTAAAATTAATGAGAGTGCAGAAGATAGGAGCCCACTTGGATTTTATTACTCTCTTGCATCATTGTTTGGAGAATCCATAGATACATGCTTTTAACGTGTATTGTTGTGTACCATGTACTTGATAGTTTATTTTCCTTTATAAAAAAATTAAATGGATTTAATATATAAATTTTTTAAGGATATTTAGCTTAAAATATTTCGATTAAATAAAGTTACTAATTACTTACATTAGTTCATTTATATATTTGGTAAAAAGTATAATTTATTATGAAGATTTTATTTTCAATATTTTTTTTTTTACTAAATTAAACTTTAACTACATGTTTTATTTTGTTATCTTGTAGTTGAAGAATGAAGAGTTTATTGAGGGAATTGAGAATGATGATTATAAATTTATCATATTTATTAATAAATTCTTTCTTGACATATTTTTTTAAAAAAAGAAAAATTCTTTAATTGGGATTCCATAGTATTGAGTAATTTTCTTATACCCATTAAGTAGATTAACACGAGGAACTATTTAAAAAAAAAAAAATATTTAGGTTAGATGTACGAACAAATTTTTTGATTTGAAGGTTGACTGGATTAATTTGGCTAAGTTCCCATGCTCTCCATTTGCATTCACCTAGTTACCTTGCTTTTTCTTAACTAATATAAAGGATAAACAATTCATTTAACTAGGTTACAGTTGACCTATTCTTGATCTTAAAATGGGTTATGTGAGCAAGACCATGACATGATTTTGGTAGCTAACTGGATTTTCTTTTGTAAGTTCCTTTTCTTTCATTTTGGAAAGGTTTTGTTTCTATCTCAAAAAGGAGTATTCTACAACTTACTGTTGATTTAGGCTTATATTCCATAAATTTGATAGTAAATTAATTTTAAGTGTCTATTTGACATGACTCATTGTGGAATGGTTACAAGTTGAAAAGTGTTGGTTGATAAAGGGATTCCCAATTAACCTGAAAATAAGATGTGGACTCTTTTGTCGTTGCATACAAATGTGGAGTTGCTGTCTAATATGTTTTTCCATGAAAAACCATAGTGGAACATTGAACTGATAAATAAGGTATTCCACACATACAAATCTTCTGAAATTACCAGCCTACCTTTGAGTTTCCTTTTACCTCTAGGTAAGCCGATGTAGTTTTATGAGCATAACGTTAAACACACCTTAAAATCTAGATATTCAAGAGCACGACAAAATTGATTATCTACGTTGGCTGGGTCTTTAGCTATGGATGCAATGGAAAGTTGGACAAGGCTATAAAATAATACTGTATTGCTTCACGTTAATTCAAGAAGGGATGGTGATAGACCCTAAATATCTTAATGTATCACCAATTAATTAAGCCAAATGTCACATTTAGCTTCTGTTTGCAAAAATATTGAATTATATGATTTGTAGAAGAAACCCTATAAGTTAATTACTCAAATATGTATATGTACATATATATATATGAACAAGTAATCATGCAATATAATATACATGTGCATATATATTTTAAGTCCCCCTTTCATAATAATGGACCCAAATGAAGTATTATTGCGATGGTAATTAATGTTCTTCGACACTTGATAATCAAAAAAGAAAATAAAATTGTTTATAATCTTAAAATATAATATTAAGTAATTAATTAACCTCCTTTTCTTTCTTAGAAGGAACACGGCCATCAGTCCCAGCAAGCATCGCATACTTGTCCTTCCTAGTCAAATTGGTGCACTCAAACCCGAGCGTCCCAGCAAGAACCCTCTGTATATAATTAGCCACTTCAATGGCAGACTTGCCGCCTTTGCAGGTGAGCTCGGCGGGCAGCTGGTTCAAGAACGTGATCTCGTAAGTGGGCATCGGGTTCATAAACACGAAGTAAGGATCCAAAAGCTTGTGCCCACGAACAGTAGTGCCATGAAACACAGTCTGCTTGGTGTTAATGGCCACAGGGACGATTCTGTCAGTGAGCTCAGCGAAGAGAGCACTGAATCTCAAAAGAAAAGGTTCTCTACACGTTGTTCCTTCAGGACAAATCACCAAGTCGCCTTCTTCGAGCAAGCGCTTGATGTTGGCTGCATCTTTTTCCCGTTCTCTGGACAAAGCAACGGCTTTGATTGGTGAGATTATTTCGGTGAACTTGCTGATGCTGTAAGTGACGCAGCTGATTTTTCTGCCGAGAGCGACCGCGGTGACAACTGGGTCAAGAACAGTGCGATGGTTGCAGATGAAGAGGACTCCAGGTTGGCCGGGCTTGGGTGGTGGCGGAGGGGTGCCCTTAACGACGAGTCTGATTCCGAGGAGTTTGTAGTTGTATCGAGCTATTCGCTCAGGCAAAGGGATGTTTAGATATACCCTTAAAATGGAGAGTATAATCCCAATTGGCAGCCACAAGAAGGTCAAGAGAGCTACCAGAGGAGTGGGTCTCTGCACCAACCTACCCTCGTGAAATATTACAGGACTAAGCAGCTTCTTTCTTGGCACTGCTTCACATTTGTTTCTTGGCACCATGTATCCTTCCTGTAATTAATTAATTAATTAATTAATTAAATGGAACTATTTAATTTAAACAAAAATATTGTTTATATCGTCATAAATATCATTTATGATGCACAGCTACACATGGGGTCCAAGTTCATTCCAATCATAGATTGGGAAACTAAAATGGAAAATTTGAAGTTATTTATGACTTTTGCGGTTGGAGATCATTTGTTTGTTTTTTCTAGAAAATAAATAAATAAATAAACTACAGCAAGATACAAGGCAAAAATACTGCTTCCCATTTTCTATATCTGCATACAATTCATGAAATTAGTTGAACTGATTTAAATTCAATCAATTACTCTTACCAAATCTAATCTACAACCATGCAAGTCACGTAATCTAATTTATCAGTAATTAATTAGAATTTTGCATATTGGCCAACTGGGTGTTTGTTAGGTGTATATAATATGTATGTAACCGGGTGTATACATGTGATTGAGTAAGCGTACACGAAATTAACCAGAATTAAGTGGGTGATTATCGTTAAACAAACACAGTAAATGGTCATGAGGAACACATAACCAAACAAAAAATAATAATCTTCCTCATAAAATAAATAAATAAATAAATAAAGTAGTGATCATATTTGGTTGATGAGTCTTGGTCATGTTATATATTTACCGTATGAGTTGGATATATGTATGGAAAGTTGGTTCGAACATGAAGATGTTATGGTGGCAATTAATGTCTCTCACATGCTCTTGGGAAATAAATGTACTCTGCACCCCAAGGTTGGTGCTTTTATATTAATGTCAATATTATATCTCAAAAAGTTACCATCATAGATCAAAACCCACAAACCATAATATACATATATATATATATATATATATATATATATATTAGTCAAATAATAGGGGCACCGCTCAATATAGAAAGCCGTTATAAGCTACTACTCAAATCATAACTTTTATATATATATATATATATTTAATTTAAGGCGTAATAGTCATATAATTAATATGCATGAGCAAATATCACGTTCCATGGATGATTTAGCCATAGAAAATTGACATGAAATTCGTATATCACTGAAAATGCATGATGATTACTACCTATTATATTTTTATCAATATTATAATATAAATTACATGGGTCAATTTATATTTTTAATATGTTATTAATAAAAAGAAAAAATAATTTTTTAAAGAAAAAATTAGTGAACCAATTTACGTGGATAGAAAATGAGGTTCACCCAGCCACAAAAAAAAAAAAAAAAAAAAAAAAACTTTTATTGCCTTGAACGCCCTCACCAAACATATAATAAATGGAAAACTATATTGCCAGCATTAATTGTGTACTCCTAAAAATTAAGATAGGAAAATATTAGAGATGAAATTTTAATATATGTATATAATTATAATTATGTACTAATCAAGTATAAATGCAGGAGAGGGAATTACATACCTTGCAAAGTGACATGAATTCATGATCAGTTTCCCTGTCTCCCAAGCCCAAATCAGGCATGTTACTACCAAA
>NW_019014529.1:273407-284417 GCF_000150535.2 Carica papaya
AACGCGCTTATAGTACCTACAAATATTTCAAATAGGTCCACAATTAGTCCCAGGGCCCACTCGGCCAATTTAAAAAATCTGGCATGGCGGAGCAGCCGTGCTTCGGCGACGGTGCCACCGCCCACGGCTGCAGTCCACATCGGATTGGCTGTTTTCGATCGTTTTTGGCCGAATTAAACCATTTTTGTGTCAATCCCTACGAGAAAATACGCTTAGGGGCCTCGGTTGGCTAAAAAAATACAAAAACTCGAAACTCATCAGTTGCGGGGGCTACTCCGGCTCACGTTGTGGTTGGCTGTTTTACTCTGGTTAACCTGTAGAGAAAAGAACAGTGATCCCAACGGTGGAAAAATTACGCCGAACGGGAATCAGGAAGGGCCTCCTTAGAGACATTTTGTGAAATTCCTCGCGGCGACGATGCTGGGCTTCGCAAGTGTTTTTCGGCCAATTGGCCAGTCTTTTCACTCCGATTTGGTCAGAGGTGAGCTTAAGATTGAATTTTATGCAAAAGAAGAAGTTTTTACCTTTTTTGGCAGTCGAAAAGGGTTCCGGTGCCGCTGGGGGTGGCGGCGGTCGGCTCTCTGGTGGCTGGGTCATCTTCTCCGACGAGGGGTTCTGGCGGCTAGAGTGATGGTTTGGTGTGAATAGGGGTTATTTATATTCATCTACTTTTGACCTGTACCGTCTATCGCGTGTTATCTGAACTGTTCGATCGCGATTAAATATGAAGTGAATCTGGGCCATTCATGGCGTTCCAATCTGGGCCGTCCATTGCGATTCACTATGGACTGTACGATCACATTTGAATCTGACTGTTCGATCGCATTTGGGAGGGAGCGCATCCAGGCCGTCCGTGTGCGCGGAAACGGACCTCAGCCGTTCGATCGCGGGCACGCGGATCGCCCACGTGCCCCTTGCATTGCCTCCCGTGTCAATGTCTCTGCCACTTGGCGCGTCCTGGTTGGTTAGGGTTGCTGACTCGGTGTCTGACGTGGTGAAACTTTTTAAAATTACGTTTTAGCCCATATTTTCTGATTTTTCTTTCAAAAATATTCCTAGAACCCAAATTTTTATACATTTCTCCAAAATTATTTTTAATTTAATCCTCCATCAATTTTATTCTATTTTTTTATTAAATTATAATTAAAAAAACTACAAAAATTATATCTACAATTTAATTCAATATTTGAATAAATTTGGGTGTTGCACACCTCATCATAGAAATTGTTGATTCCAACCTCTCTTGCTATCTTATTCCAACTTTATTTTCTTCCATTATTTAGTGTTTGAGCAAAAATTTTTTTTCATCATCCAATAAAGCTCCTCCCACAATAGATTCACTGTGTAACCTGTCCAAGCCATTAAAAGAGAGAGAAGAAAGACACTCCCTACTTTTTTATCTATATTGCATTCGAGGATACTTGATCTTGATTTATAATGTTCAACGAGCTTATTTATCATAAATAAGTTGTATATTGTGCTTTATTTTTAATATTCTAATATTGATCTTTTAATATATTATGAATATATAAAATAGATTTACCAAATCGAAGTACATCAATGTTAGAATGTTAAAAATCAAGAATAAATTATCAAATTAGTTGTTCAAATTAATATTTATTATAATTTGATTCATGACTTTTTAATTAAACATTTTAGACTTTTATACTTCTATTTATTTCAGATGTTCAATTTTTTTTTTTAATTTTCTAAAAGAAAAAATCAAATAGTTATGATGTGATCCTAGATAAGAAAAACTCTTGCAAAAAATGGAAAAGTCATTTGGGAGAGTATTTCTGTAATCTCGGCATTCACGGATATGTAGCGGTAAGAGGTCATAAGTGCTCACGGCATCACATACCTCAAGAGCGCATTAGGAAGTGTCTATAAATGGGCTTGAGAACTTACTTTGAGGGAGATAGGCCAAGCCTTGGTCCAAATCCAAAAGGAATCTCGAGCTCGCAGCCTTAAAGACGTACAATCCACGTAAGCCAAGCCAAATGAGGGCGAGCTAGACCACTTTGCACCCTTTGGTAGCTTCAACTCACATGCAGGAAAGGTTGCTTATGTCTAAATAAGCTTCCCACACACACAGGAACATAGAGCACATGGGAGAGCTGGGACACATATGCGCGCATGCTGTCACACGCCTGCTTGTGCGAATTAAGTAGCCTACATGCATGGAAGGCATGCAAGGAAGCCGCACATGAGAGAAGCGTGTGTGTTTGGTTGCATGCTTGAAACACCACATACGCGGGCAGAGCATGCATGCGGGAGTCCAGCCTACACGGGTGAAACGTGCGAGTGAGGGAATGTAACCCATGAGGACTCTTCTCCTTTTTGCCTATTTTTTCAAATACTCTTCTACAAATTGAAGTTCATATGAAGAATTAAAGCACATTGAAATTATGGTAAAAAGAAGGAGAATTGTCTATAATGTTTTATTAATTTTTAATTATTATTTTAATATTAGATTTTATCATTAATAATATTTTAATATTATTTTAGGATTGGGATTTAGATAAGCTAAGAGTTTGGGTAGAATTTTAATGTTTATATTTGAGCATAATTTATTTGGTGAAAGATTATATAAAGGTTTGACCTTAGGTTGTAATTCACTATAATCAAATTGAGGGATAATAAAATTTCAGTTTTTGCTGTTCAATTGCTAATTTTTTATTGTTTTTCAAGGGGATGTTACTTCAGCCATTGTATCTTTTTAATTCTTTTTTAATTTCTTAGTTACCTTAATAGTTATCACAGACCACACCCCGTCTTATAGGGTAATGACCAGAGTATGCTTACTTAAATCATATAAATTCGAGTTAAGTAAAATAACTTAACTTTATTAATCATAAAAGAGTCGCAAAAGCGTTATATTCTTTAAATGTAATACATAAATATATGTACGAGACTCTAAATTTTCTTATTTACATTCCTAAAAAGTATGAAACGGTAACATTAATATCAAAGTCTAGCTTTAGAAATTTTATTTGTATCATCGCTCACTTTATAGTGGTATCTTCAGTATCTGAATGGTGATAGATGGGTGAGATGAAATATTCACATAAGATAGTACATACAATATATAATTTCGTTACACATAACAAAATAAATATCATATAATCTTTCTAAAATATATACGAATCAAAAGACGAATGCACAAGTCAAAAAACATATTCATATTGTATAATTTCATCACTATTATGGAGGATCAATTAGTTACCATACATTATACGTAGGTACAGATACTTATCACTAGTTCTCTATGTATTGGAGTACAGAACGAAATACATGAGTACCTTGAAACACTGATACCCCACAAACATGAAACGGTTAGGACATGCAGATCAGATTATTTCTCTATATATCATAACACGAAATAGTTATGTATGAGTACACACTTATCACGTTGCCAATACACCCAAACACAGAACGGTTATGTATGGGCAGATTGAAGTCTAGCAATAATGCTAGTGCTTTTGAAATAACTTCTTTTTATAATAAGTGATGCACACATATCAAAATCACATTTCAAAAATAAAAAATAAAATAACACTTATATCGAAGTAAAACTTTAAGAAATACTTAACAACTACAAAAGACAATTTAAATACTTCCACATTTTTATACTAAAAATACGTAAAATACTTCAAAATTACGTAGACTATAAATCTATAATATCCACTTACCTTAAGTCCTTAGTAGTCGTACTCTTAATTTCAGTAGAGTTTCGGCTTTATTTATGATATTTTCCTCTAAAAAATCTAGCAGAGTTTTGGGATGATTTTTCGTCACTTTCTTGACTCAAAAATATCCAACACAATACTCAAATGTCACATGAGCATTTATTAAACCAAAAGGCATGACTAAGAATTTGTAATGGTCATACTTGGTTATGAAGGCAGTTTTGGAACATCCTCTTTGTTAATTTTTAATTGATGGTATTCATAACGTAGATCAATCTTTGAGAATACTTGGGCTCCTTGAAGTTGGTCAAACAGATTATTGGTATGAGGCAGTGGATACTTATTCTTTATAGTAACTTGGTTTAGTTGTCTATGGTTGATACAAAGCCGCATGGTATCATCCTTCTTCTTTACAAATAGTACTAGAGCTTCCAATAATTCTTATAGTGGTTTCATGAGTTCTTTTAGTTTGATTTTTGCCATTCGATATGGAGCCTAGAGATAGGGTTCGTACTAAGAATTAAGTAAATATAACTCGACCTTTTGATATGAGGGTAGACCTGAAAGATTTTATTGGAAAACATTAGAAAATTCTTTCATCACAGGTATTTGTTGTAAATTAACTTCTTTACTTTTATTCTCCACTACGTAAGGCAAATACTCTACACATCTTGTTTCAGGTAATCATTGAACTTGAATGCAAGATATGAAACATGGATATTGGGGCTCCCTAATTCCTTTAAATTTGAAAGCCTTATCATTGGAAACATTAAAGGTTATCGTCTTCCCATGATAATCTATATTGGTGTGGTACACTGCTAACCAATCCATTTCTAGTATGACATCAAGATCATATATGTCTAAGAATATAAGATATACTGGTAACTCTTTGTTGGTAATCTCTATAATACATACTCAGCATATTGTACTAGTGGTCAAGTTCTTATTAGCTGGAGTAGAGACTACTAATACATAATCTAAAGGTGACTGTTCAACGTTTAGATGTTGAGCAAACTCATGCGATGCAAAAGAGTGTGTAGATCTTAGGTCTATTAAGACTTTAACCAAGGTACTAGAGATAGTGAGCAAACCTTAGGTTACATCCTGAAAGGCTTGAACATCTTGCTCTGTAATGGTATATACCATTTTTTGAGTTATTGGCCTAGTATGCTCTTTGTTCATAGAACACTCTTTATTTTAATGTTGAGTACTAACACATCTGAAACATCCATTTTTTAGCTTGTAGCAGGGTCTACTACCATGGTTCTTTCCATAATAGGGGTAAATTTTCTCTGGATCTTGTGTTAGGGCTTTAAGAGGAATTATGAAACTCGTCTTCTACCTCTTATTAGGTTGTTATGGCTCTTGGGCCATCCTCTTATTGTTTGGTATAAATGGTTGAGCTCGTTGGATCTGTTGTGAGACTGGACTTGTAGCCTCTTTTATAATTTAGGCCCGTTCTAGTGTTTCTTTGTAGTCATTAATATTTAAAACTAAGATTTTATCCTAGATCTCCTTACGCAGGCCTTTCTGAAATTTTACGGCTCTTAAGCTTCTATTTGCTACCAAGTTGAGTGCAAACCAAGCTAGTTCTATAAATTTTTTTGCATATTCTGCCACCCTCATGTTCCCTTACTTTAATTTCAAGAACTCCATTTGTGTCTGTTCTCGAACAAAGTCAGAAAAATATTTCTCATAGAATGCCACTCCAAATGTTTTCCAAATAATCGGTGTCCTCAAAGATCCCTTATTCAGGCGTCATTAGTGTTCTGCACCTCCTTTAAAAATATATATATATTAATTGTATCTTTTGCTCTGAAGAGGGACTGAGAACATCAAATATCTTCTTTAACTCCATGATCCACCGTTCTGCTAATATCGGATCAATTGCTCCAACAAATGATGGTGGGTTCATTTTCTTAAATCTTTTAATGAGTTTTCCGTTATTTTCCTCCATCGGCTAGGTGTTACTGGTATTAGCATTATTACCGTTAGTAGCACTTTGGCTATGGACTATGTGTTGACTTACCACTGTAGCCAAACCTTTGACTATACTCATGAGTCTATCTAGACTCTACTTGATCTGGTTTTTTAAAACCCGATGTGTCTGCTCTTTCGATATCTTTATCATTTCATATATTTATGAAATTCAAACTTAGAGGCATTTTATTATGTTTCATAACTCTATTTAAGTCTCATGTAACCCTAAGTCTCGTATTCAAGGGATGTCATAGAATCATGTTCTAATACCACTTGTTATGAACCATACCTCATCTTATAAGGTAATGATCAGAATATGCTTACTTAAATCACATACACTCAAGTTAAGTAAAATAACTTTATTAATTATAAAAGAGTCGCAGAAGCGTTACATCCCTTAAATGTAAAACATAAAAATATATGCGAGACTCTAAATTTCTTTACTTAGATTACTATAAAGTACGAAACAGTAACTTTAATATCAGAGTCTAGCTTTAAATTTTTTTTTTTGTATCACCACTCACTTTGCAGTGGTATTTTTAGTATATGAATGGTGATAAGGAGTGAGACAAAATATCCCAATATATGATATTATGAAATCACAACATAATACATATAATATATAGTTTCTTTACAATAACAAAACATAAATCATATAATCTTTCCAAAACATATACGAATCAGACTACGAATGCACAAATCAGAAAATAGATTCATATTGTATACTTCATCACTATTATGGAGGACCAATTAGTTATCATATATTATGCATAGCCATAAATATTTATTACTAGTTCCCCATGTACCCGAATATAGAACGACATACGTGAGTACCTTGAAAACCTGCTACCTCTCGAATGTGGAACGGTTAGAGAATGTAAGTCAGATTATTTTCTCAAACACCCGAATACGAAATAGTTATGTATGGGTACACACGTATCACTTTGCCAATATACCTGGACATAGAATGGTTACGTACAGCCAGATTGAAGTTTAGTATAATGCAAGTGCTTTCATAATAACTTCTTTCCATAATAAGTGATGCATACATATCAAAATCACATTTCAAAAACAAAAAATGAAATAACACATATATTAAAGTAAAACTTTAACAAATATTTACTTAGTAAATACGAAAGATTTTTTCTCTCATTCGGAATGTCTCTTTTTCCCTTATACTATCTCCTATTTATAGGAGTGGGAAGCCACGAGAGAAAGGTTGTCACAATTCCGTCATACCATTTCATCTAAAAATGTCATATTTAATCATGTCATATCACGTAAAAGGTTACAACTTTCACATGCAATTTTATCTAAAATGACTTTTCACAGGCCATTTCACTTACAAGGTTACCACTTTTCACATATTATTTCATACTTATTCTAGCTCATTAATCATTATCCATCTTTTTTTTTGTTTGATTCTAAACTATATTCTTAACCTTATTATATATTTTCAAATACATATAATGACTAAATTAAATATATTAAAGATAAAAAAGTTAATTCGAAAATATTTTCAAGCTATCATAATAGTATTCACTCTATTAGGTGTGATTCAAGTAGGGAGGACTTAATTTAGGTAATTGAGTTTCTGCATACTAAGAGTAATGCATTCATGATCAAGTGTTTTTTATCGTAGAGCTCCCCATGTCAAGTAATGCCATATTTAGATAGTTTAACTAAAAAATGACTTTTACTAATTCATTAAATTCATAAATTAGAAACAATAAAAAATATGTTTAATATTAATATTACTTTATAAATTTATTAATTTAATTAATTAGTTAAAATTATTTTTAAACTATTTTTTAAAGTGTATAAATATGATCTAATTATTTGAACTTTATTTATTAAAAAATAGAAGAAACTTGAGGATTTATAATTAAAAATATTAAAAACCAAATTACAACAATATTAATCAAAGTTAATATGTTATTCTCTATCCTCTCTAGTTCTTTGTATAATTTTGTGCATAGACACTTGAATTTCTTCTTTCATAATAATCTTTATTCTTTAAAAATCTTAAAACATATACATATACATACATACATACTTCTTTATTAAGAGCAATAAATTGCATGCTGAAGTGGATTCCTGAGAAGTCACCATGCCCTATTAAATATGGAAGTATTAGCTGTTTGCATCCACTATATACGCATTATTTTTATATAAAAATAGTTTATATATTCATGTAAATTATTTTAAAACTATTAAACTCATAAGAAAATATATATGTTTGTATAGTTAGTAATTTGCAAAAACCAAAAAAAAAATTATTGAGCTAAAAGTTAGTAACTTTCACTAAAATTATTTTAACAAATTAGATTGTACGATGTATAATATGAAATTTGTCAATAATAAAATGTAAAATTCAAAGCATAAATTAAGCAATAACGAAAATAAAGAATTAAAAGTAAGTTTTTAAATTAGAAATTATAATACTTTAAAATAAAAATAATTAAAAAATATTATGTACGTATCCATAATTTGCATACATGTTCATAATAGGGGGTGCATAAATAATGAAAATTGACATGGTAATGGAGATTGCACGATAATGAAAGGTAATAAATTGAATTAGTAAATGATAGTGTGTAGGAGGAGGTTATCAGCAAAACTTTGGATGGCATTCCTACAAAATCTCTAGTGAAAATGATATCATAATCATAAATTGCATTATTGTTCCAACTTGCACGTACAATTTAATATGAAATAAACATCTAAACACCACTAATATTTCAACCAATGATATACATAAGATAATACAATATAGATGATGAACTCACATTTTATAAAAATGGACAGACATACCAATTATGCAACTAAAAAGTAACTTTTTAATATGTATATTATATAATATACATATAGTAATTATAATACAATATAATATAACTTTTAAGTAGAAACACATAAAAGAAGAAATATTAATTATTTAACTATTTAATATAATAAAAAAAGTAATTAATAATAAAATAAGAATATTGTATATAGTAAAGTGATTATTTCGTGCACGTTGTTAAATATAGCTTCGAGAATCAAAACTATTTCAAAGAATTATATTTAAATTTTTTTGAATAATTATATAATTTATTTAGATAATGCACATTTTATTATGGTTAGATGGTATATTTACTTTTTTCGAAAAAAATTAATTAGTATTGTAACAGCCCCAGAAATTAAAAGAAAATGTATATAAAAATTTTAACTGCGGAAGCGAAATAAAATAGATTATGATTAACATCCTTTACACAATAACCAAAATGTATTAAAAATATGAAAGAATAAGATAACTAAAGGAAATACTAGAAATGAATACTATAAAGAAAACTATAAAATCTTTAGGCTTCTACTCGCCGTGTTCCTGCGGAGCAGTCTCAGGAACCAAGTCCTCCTGATATGAAATAGTTAAGTAAGAAATGAGCTACACTAGCCTAGTAAAGACGTCACACTATCTCACTGTCACAGAAGTAAAGGTTGGTAGAAAACAAAAACTACAAATGGAGCACAATTTGTAACAAATTCATTTACCAATAATAAAACCCTGTACTGTCCACTTACCTCGGTGAGATTCATGAAAACAACTTATGAAAATAATAACATTATAAATATCATGAAATCATACGCACTCTAAACATAACACATGTCATGCTTTTATATTTCAATCATCATGCAACAAATTTCCTCTTTTATTAGCCTACCAGTATCCATGGGGATCCATAGGAGTTTCTGCCACACATGAACCCTTCACTCTAACCACTTAATTCCAGGGCCGTCCCCATACTCTATCCGGTATGGGTGCTAAAACAATAAACCTCAATATCCCGTCGGGCATGAGGGTGAAGCGGGCCGTCTCCATATCCCGTCCGGTATGAGCGCCAAAATATTTAAGGTCTCCCTACCCCGTTCGGTATGATAGACAACGTTCCTGGAAGGGTCCCCTATGAATCCGGTCCGTCCATCATCTCTTAAGATATCTAGTGAGACTGTCAACCTATCCATTTGTCAACTCAATCCCATTCCTATTTGTTCTTAGTCTCAATTACCAAATCAAACATGAATACGTAAACCAGTAACGAACACCAAATAAGGCAAACATAACATCGGGTTCACAATAATCAAACCATAGTGAATTAAATAGTGATTCATGCATACGAAGCCACAGAATAAACAAATAAGATACTATACTGCATTTAGACTGTACAATAAATCAAACGGAACTAACCGAAAAATATATCAGATTCGGGCTCTATTAGCAACCTTAATTAATTATACATATCTATTAATTCATAAAATACCGTTTTATCATTTATTAAACTTTAATGCCGTAATAGGAAATAGGGTGAGAGATCCTTACTTGATTTGGAGTCTAAAACCGATTTTTCACTGCGCCTACGGGCAGTCCCTAGATTCCTTGAATTTCTTCCTGGGAACTGAAACACACTTTCGGTACCTACACATGTCCCCAAATAACTCAAAATCAGACCCAGAGCCTATTCGACCAATTTCAGAATTCCGGCACGGCGGCTTCGCCGTGCTTCGGCGACGACGATCCACCTCGGGTTGGCCGTTTTCAACCAAATTTGGTCAAACTTGCATTGGTTCCTGTGATAAAACACCACTAGGACCCTCGGTGGGCCGAAAAAATACCAAAAATTGAAACTTACCGGCGGCGGGGCTCTTCGGTGCAGCGGCTCCTCCGGCTCAAGTCGCGATTTGGTGTTTTGCTCTGGTCAACCTATAGATGAAGGAACGATGGTCACAATGGTGTAAAAATTACATAGAACGGGAATCAGAAAGGGCCTCATCGGAGGCAAAAACCAAGAAAACCTGCGGCGGCATCGTTGGGCTTCGTTGGCATTTTTCAGTCAATTGCCCAGTGTTTTGGCTCCGGTTTGGCCACATGTGGGTTTAGAATTGAAATTCGAGCCAAGGAGAGAATTTTTACCGTGTTTGGCGACCGAAAAGTACTCCAGTGCGGCGTCGGGTAGCGGTGGTCGGTTTCCCCGGTGGTTGGGCGGTCTTCTCCGGCGAGGGCTCTGGCGGCTGGGGTTTGAGTTTGGGTGTGGAAGAGATTATTTATAACCTTCTGCTTTTAATCTGAGCCCATCGTGATTTAATCTGGACTGTCCGATCGCGATTAAATTGAAAATGAATCTGGACCGTCCATCGCGATGCGATCTGGGCAGTCCGTGCGTGTTTCAATCTGGACCGTCCGCACGCGTGCAATTTGGCCCGTCTACACGCACTTTTGATCTGGGTCATCTGTGCGCGCGGGAACAGATCTCAGTCGTCCGATCGCGCACACACAGATCGCCCCCGTGGCTCCGTTCTGTGTGAC
>NW_019014529.1:284452-297557 GCF_000150535.2 Carica papaya
TTAAATCCCAAAAATATTTTACCTCTTGTATAATTATATTATTTTATGTCTATTAATTTAAGTTAAACTAAATTTAAACTATATATTATTAAATAAATAATCATTTAATTCATATAAATTTTTAAAAAATTAAAACAAAACAAATTAATATTCATAAAAAATAATAAAATATGGGGTGTGACAACTCTCCCCCCTTAAGGAAATTTGGTCCCTCGAATTTTTCTCTTACTCTTGATAGAACAAATGGGGATACTGGGCTCTAAATTCTGATTCTAGCTCCCAGGTAGCCTCCCTTGCCGTGTGGTTCTGCCACATGACCTTTACAAATGATATTTTCCGGTTGTGGAGTATTCTGCTGTTTTGGTCCGTGATATCGACTAGTACTTCCTCATAAGATAAGTCCTCTTGGAGTGGAAGTGGTTCATGGACCATGACATGAGAGGGGTTCGGGTTGTACTTACGTAACATGGATACATGAAACACATTGTGGACCTTGCAGAGCTCTGGAGGTAGTGCTAGTCTGTAGATGGCAGTACCAATTTTGTCTAATACTTCAAATAGTCCAATAAATCGAGAGTTCAGTTTCCCCATCCTGCCGAACCTACTAATTCCCTTGAAAGGAATAACCTTAAGGAACACCCGGTCGCTTTTCTCAAACGCTAAATCTCTCCTCCGGGTATCCGCATAACTCTTCTGCCTGTTTTGAGCCGTCTGAATGTTCTTTCTAATTTTAATTATTTTAGACGCGGTCTCTTCTACCAACTCCGAGCCGAATAATTTTCTATCGCCCACTTCTTCCCAACAAATCGGCGATCTGCATGGGCGCCCATATAACGCCTCATACGGAGCCATGCCAATGCTCGCTTGGTAGCTGTTGTTGTAGGCAAATTCTATCAGGGGTAGATGGTCGTCCCAATGGCCCCCAAAGTCAAAGATACAAGCTCGGAGCATATCCTCAAGTGTACAGATTGTCCTTTCTAATTGTCCATCAGTCTAAGGATGGAAAACAGTACTAAGAGACAGCTTTGTTCCCATGGCCTGCTGTAAGCTACTCCAAAACCGAGAAGTCAACCTGGGGTCCCTGTCGGATACCACTGTCACTGGAACTCCATGCAATCTGACTATTTCTAAGATATACATTCTTGCCAACTTGTTCAAGGGATCGGTCATCCTGATGGCTAGGAAGTGGGAAGACTTGGTAAGCCAATCAACAATTACCCAGATGGTGTCATGTCCTGAACGTGCCTTGGGTAATCCTGTTAGAAGTCCATGGTGATATGTTCCCATTTCCACTCCGGGATCGATAAAGGCTGAAGTAACCCGCCTGGGCGTTGATGCTCTGCCTTGACCTGCTAACATACCAAGCATTTAGATACAAAGTCAGCTACGTCCATCTTCATCGCATTCCACCAAAATTGGGGTCACATGCTTTGGTACATTTTGGTACTTCCGGGATGCATGCAAGCTTTGAGTTATGGGACTTTGTCATGATGTCTCTCTTTAACTCACTATCGTCTGGGACACACACTCTGTCCTGAAATCGGAGTAACCCATTTGCAGAGACTCGAAATTCTGAGCTCACTCCCTGTTTTGCATCATTCTTGCAGGCTACTAGGGTGGGGTCGACTGATTGGACTTCCTTTATTCTCTGTATTAACTCGGGCTTGACGGTCAGACGGCCCAAACATGCGACTCTCTTCAAGTTCTGAAGCCTAACTTGTTGTGTGGCCCCAATTTGCCTGCGTTTTGAAACCATCAAATGGGCTAAGATAGCTGCACTTTTCCTGCTGAGAGTATCTGCCACCACGTTGCCCTTACCCGGATGATACAAGATATCATAATCATAGTCTTTAAGGAGTTCCATCCACATTCTCTAACGCATTTTGAGATCATTTTGAGTGAATATTTGTTTCAAACTCTTATGATCGGTATAGATCTGAAAGGTCTCTCCGTATAAATGATGGCAACAGGTTTTCAAGGCGTGTATGATTGCGGTAAGCTCCAAGTCATGGGTGGGATAATTCTTCTCATGATTCTTTAATTGTCTAGACCCATAAGCCATAACCTTCCCATGCTGTATTAGGACACAACCCAAGCCTAGATAGGAGGCATCATTATAAACCGTATATCCCCTCGATCCACTCGATAAATCCAGTACGGGTGCAGTAGTCAGCCGCTTCTTTAATTCTAAAAAACTTCTCTCAAAGTCTTCATTCCACTCAAATTTGGCATTCTTCTTTGTGAGTCGGGTTAGGGCGGCTGCTAGACTAGAGAATCCTTTGACGAACCTGCGGTAATAACCTGCCATTCCCAGGAAGTTACGGATTTCCTTAAATGATGTCAACTTTTCCTAGCCAAGTATCGCTTTAACCTTTTCGGGATTCACTGATACTCTTTCTTTCGATATGATGTGTCCTAAGAAGGCGGTCTGCTCAAGTCACAATCTGCACTTACTCAACTTTGTATATAGCTTCTTTTTTTTGAGGACCTTCAAAACTTGGGCTAAATAGTGAGCATGCTCTTCTCTACTTTTTGAGTAGACCAAGATGTCATCGATGAACACGATAACAAATTGATCCAAGAATTCTCTGAAGACCCTGTTCATCATATCCATAAAGATGGCCGGGGCAATGGTTAGCCCAAATGGCATGACTAGGAACTCATAGTGTCCGTATCTGGTTCGAAAGACCGTTTTGGTGATGTATTCTATTCTTATTTTCACCTGATGGTAACCTGATCGCAAGTCTATTTTGGAGAAGACCTGCGCACCCTGCAGCTGATCGAAGAGGTCATCTATTCTGGGAAAGGGATATTTATTCTTGATTGTGACCTTGTTCAATCCTCTGTAGTCAATACACAGTCTCAACGTTCCATCTCCTTTTCTGGCAAAAGTGACTCCGGCATCCCAAGGAGACACACTGTGTCTAATAAAACCATTGTCTTGCAATTTAGTGATCTGTTTCCTTAGCTCTTCCGTCTCAACGTGGCTCATGCGATAAGGAGCAACCGAAATGGGCTGGGTGCCTAGTTGTAGGTATATAGTGAACTCAACTTCCCTATCCGCTAGCAGTCCAGGTAGTTCGTCCGGAAACACATCTTGAAAGTCTCGGACTACCAGAATCTCTTGGATACAAATTTCCTTCTTGGCTTACGTAGTTAAAGAAAATAGTAAGGTTAAGTACTTGAAAATTAAGGGAACTTGCAATAAAGGAATAAGTACCAAATGATTTTATTAATTTGTAAATGGCTCCTCCTTAGGAGGATTAAATACAACCTTCTTGTTGAAGCAATCTATGGTGGCGTGATACACCGCTAGCCAATCCATCCCTAAAATTACATCAAAATCCCCCGTGTCTATCCCTATTAGGTTTACACTTAGTTTTTTATTTGCTATCTCCACGGCACAAGCCATGTAGTGTTTCACCCCCAGTAGTAGACACAGATAACATTGAATCAAGTTTATCAAGTGATACATTAAGTTTGGATGCAAAAACATGTGAAACAAATGAATGCGATACACCAGTGTCAAATAAAACATGAGTAATATGGTTACAGATAGTGTACATACCCTGTACCACGTCCGGGTCGGCATCGGTATCCTGCTGTGTGAGGTTGTAAACCCTGCCCTGAAAAGGAGGTCTTCCTTGGTTCTGGTTCCTCGGGCACTCTCTCGCATAGTGCTGGACACTACCACATATGCGACAGGTGTTGTTGAGGCGATAGCATGGTCGGTCCCCAAGATCCCTGCAGCAGTGCTGACAGATCTTGCCACATACTGCCCCTGGAGCCTGAGGGGGGGCTTGGATCGCCGGTTTGGGCCTCTTATTTTGTTGGACAGGCACAGTAGGTGCTGGTCTGTGGGGTGGAGCTGAGGGTCTGTGACTCCTACTGATTGAGAAAGGGTGTTGAAACTCCTCTCCACGATCTGCGCCTTTGCTAGAACGGCTGAATATGTCTTGAGCTCTAGTACCAATAAGTGCTACTTGATCTCTGGGCGGAGGTCCCACTGGAACCTCCTAGCCTTCCTGCCCTCATCTATCAATGTCTCAGGGGAGTATCGGCCCAACTCTAGGAACTTACGAGCATATTCCGATACTGTCATGTTTTCCTGGACCAGTTGGACAAACTCCATCTCCTTTAGATGTCGGATGTGCTCGGGGAGGTACTCTGCATGAAAGGCTACTAAGAACTACTCCCAAGTGACTGGTGTAGGGAGCGTGGTCTACTTGAGCTCCCATCAACGACCTGCTTCCCCCACCAGCATGTAGGAAGCAAGGGTAACCCTCTGCTCGGGAACCACTCCTAATGTCTGGAAAGCCTTCTCGTTTTCCCCCAACCATTACTGGGCATCTTGAAAAGAGGACTCCCCTGTAAAAGTGGAAGGGTTCAGTCTCCTGTCCCTCTCTACGTAGCCCGGGTTAATCAGGGAAGGAGCTGGGTCCCGTAGAAGAGGGACTGGGCCGGGTTGAGGATAGACTGGGGGGCCCTGTAGTGGCACCTGCTGATATAATGGGGGCACTGGATTGTACTGTGGCAGTGCCAGGCAGTACTGTGGCTGGGGCACCAGATTATACTACGGTGGTGGTGCCGAGGGGTACTGTGGTGGAGCAGGCTCGTGCCGGGGTGGCTCGGGATCCGCTCGCTGTAGCGGTGGCTCAACCTGTGGTAGTGGAGGAGGGTCGAGTAACTCCCTTCTCTCCTCTCGGCCTTGCTGGGCAGCAATGATCTTTTCTAGCATCTCAAATATTCTGTCCACATCTTTCCAAAGCGAATCGTCCCGGGCTGCTCGGTTTAGTGGGGGTCTTCCTCTCCTCATCTCTCTGCACCTGTATTTCACAAGAAAGGGTTGAGTAACGATTAATCAGTTGATATTTCTCTAAATATTATTGTGTAAGGGACGAGTTCGAGGAACGCGGCTCTGATAATAACTGTAACGGCCCCAGAAATTAAAAGAAAATGTATATATTTATTCTAAGTGCAGAAGCGAAATGAAATAGATTATGATTAACATCCCTTACACAATAATCAAAACGTATTAAAGATATGAAAGAATAAACTAACTAAAGGAAATACTATGAATGAATACTATAAGGAAAACTAATAAATTCTTAGGCTTCTACTCGCCGTCTTCCTGTGGAGCGGGTTCGGAAACCAAGTCCTCCTGATATGAAATGGTTGAGTAAGGAATGAGCTACACTAGACTAGTAAAGATGTCACACTATTTCACTGTCACAGTAGTAAAGGTTGGTAGAAAACGAAAACAACCAATGGGGCATAATTCATAACAAATTCATTTATTAATGATAAAACCCTTTACTATTCACTTACCTCGGTGAGATTCATGAAAACAATAACATTATAAACATCATAAGATCATGCACACTCTGTAACATAACACATATCATACTTTTATATTTCAATCATCAGGCAGAAAATTTCCTCTTTTATAAGCCTACTAGTATCCATGGTGATCCATAGGGGTCCCCGCTATACGTGAACTATTCACCTTAATTCCATGGCCATCCCCATACCCCGTCTGGTATGAGCACCAAAACTATAAACCTCAATACCCCGTCCAATATGAGGGTGAAGCGTGCTGTCCTCATACCCCGTCGGGTATGAGCGCCAAAACATTTAATGTGTCCATATCCCGTACGATAGAGAGACCACGTTCCCGGTAGGGTTTCCTATGAACCCGGTCCGTCCACCATCTTCCAGGATATGTAGTGAGGCTGTCGACTTATCTATTTATAAATTCACATACCCCTTTTTATTTTTTTTAGTCTCAATTACCCAATCAACATGAATACGTATACCAGTAATGCACATCAAACAAGGCAACACAACATCGGGTTCACAATAATTTAAACCATAATAGATTAAACAGTGATTCATGTATACAAAACCACAAAATAAACAATCAAATACTATACTGCATTTAGACTGTAAAATACATCAAACAGAAATAGACCGACAAATACATCAAGTTCGGGCCCCATTAGAAATCTTAATAAATTATACATAAATATTAATTCATAAAATACCATTTTATCATTTATTAAGCTTTAATACCGTGATAGGAAATAGAGTGAGAGATCCTTACTTGTTTGGAGTCTGAAATCGGGTTTTCACTGCGCCTAGAAGCAGTCCCTAAATTCCCTGAATTTTTTCTTGGAAACTAAAAAACACTTCTGGTACCTGTACATGTCCCCAAAAAACTCTAAATCAGACCCAGGGCCTATTCGGCCAATTTTGGAATTCCGGCACAACGGCGTCGCCGTGCTCCGGTGTCGGCGCCGCCGCCCACGGCGGCGATCTACCCCGGGTTGGCCGTTTCTGGCTGTTTTTGGCCGAATTCGGCCAAACTTGCATTGGTTCCTATGATAAAACACCCCTATGGCCCTCGGTGGGCCAAAAAAATCTAGAAAATCGAGACTTACTGGCAGCGGAGCTCTCGAGTGCAGCGGCTTCTCTAGCGCGAGTAGAGGTTTGGTGTTTTGCTACGGTCAACCTGTAGAGGAAAGGACGGTGGTCACAGTGGTGTAAAAATTACATCGAACCAGAATCGAGAAGGGTCTCATCGGAGGCAAAAACTAAGGAAACCTACGACGGCGCCGCTGGGCTTTGGTGGTGTTTTCCAGCCAATTGGCCGGTGGTTTTGCTCCAATTTGGCCACAGGTGGGTTCAGCATCGAAAACCAAGCCAAGGGAAGAAATTTTACCTCGTTTGGTGGCCGAAAGGTGCTTCGGTGCGGCAGCGTGTGGCGGGAGTCAGTTCCTCCGGTGGCTGGGTTGTCTTCTCGGGCGAGGACTGTGGCAGCTAGGATTTGGGATTGGGTGTGGATGAGATTATTTATAACCCTCCCCTTTTAATCTGAGTCGTCCATCATGATTTAATCTGAACCGACCGATCGCGATTAAATTAGAAATGAATCTGGACCGTCCATCGCGATGCGATCTGGGCTGTAATGCCCGGAAAGAGGAAAAAAAAAAAATGTGCGCCACGTCAGCAGACCCAGTCAGCAATCCTGGCCAACCAGGACCTGCCACGTGGCAAAACCACGTCGACTGGGGATGGGCCACGTTGGCGATCCGCGTGCGCGCGATCGGACGGTCCAGATCAATCGTGCGCACGGACGGCCCAGATTTAATCCAATGACGGCCCAGATTTAATCAAAAACGGGCGGCCCAGATTAAATCAAAATGGACGGTTAAGATCAAAAGGCAAAAGGGTATAAATAGAACCCCCACACCAGAACACAAAACCCTAGCCGCCTGCCCTCGCCAGAGAAGACGAACCAAAAGCCGGCCTCCGCCACCCGCCGTCGCACCGGGGAGATTTTTGACCGCCGATCGAGGTAAATTTCATACCCACGACTCGTTTTTCCACGCTGATTTTCCCAGTGGCCAAATCGGAGCCAAAATCCCGGCCAAACGGCCGGAAAACTCGGTCGAAAATGAGCGGCGCTGCCGCGCCCCTCCTCGATTTTTGCCTCCGATGAGGCCCTTCCCGGCCTCCGTTTGATGCAATTTTTATATCACCGTGATCACCATTCTTTTCTCTACAGGTTGACCGGAGCCGAATCACCAAAAGACGAACCTCGCCGGAGAGCCGCCGCACCCGAGAGCACCGCCGCCGGTAAGCTTCGATTTTTCGTAATTTTTTGGCCCCCCGAGGGCCGTGGGTTTGTTTATTCACAGAAACCAATGCGAGTGTGGCCAAATTCAGCCGAAAACGGCCAACCCGAGGCGAACCGCCGCCGCAAGCGGCGGCGCCGTCGCCGGAGCACGGCGGAGCCGCCGTGCCGGAGTTGCGATATTGGCCGAAAGGGGCCCTGGACCTAACTTGGGATTTTTTTGGAACACGTGCAGGTACCAGTAGTGCGTTTCAGTTCCCTGAGAAAAATTTAGGGAAAATTGGGGACAGCTTGTAGGCGCACTGTGAAGCCGTGTTCGGACCCCTAAACGAGTAAGGACCCCTCACCCTATTTCCTATCACGGTATTAAAGTTCAACAATGATAAAACGGTAATTCTTGAATCAACAAATGTGTGAAATTGCTTAAGGTCGCTAATGGAGCCCGAGTCTTGTGTGTTTATTGGTTAACTGTTATTTGGCATATTTTACAGTTTTAAATGCAGTATGATAGGCCCGATGTTTTCATTTCTTTGTTTGTGTGCATATTTTACTGTTTTATTGATTATGAGCTGGATGACTGAGATACCGATGCTGTATGTTGTCTGTTTGGCATAAACTGCTATTTGCTTGTTTAAATGTGAATTGATGATGCTGATTGAGGAAAAGGAAAATGAAAGATTGTGTAGATTGATAATGGTATGATGTGCTCAGCTTGACTAGATATCCTGGGAGATGGTGGACGGACCAGGTCCGTAGGGGACCCTACCGGGATTGTGGTCTCTCATACCGGACGGGGTATGGAGATCTTATGTGTTTTGGCGCCCATATCAGACAGGGTATGGGGACGGCCCGTTTCACCCTCATACCGGACGGGGTATTAAGGTTTACAGTTTTGGCGCCCATACCGGACGGGGTATGGGGACGGCCCTGGAATCTGATTACAAGTATTAAGGGTAACGGGTAGCGGGACCCCTATGGATCCCCATGGATACTAGTAGGCTGGTGAATGAGGAAAAGTAATTGTGAAATGATTGAATTGCAAAGGCGTGATAAGTATTATGTTACACAGTTTATATGATTTCATGATGATGATAATGTTATTGCTTTCGTATATTGTTTTATGAATTTCACCGGGGTAAGTGAATGGTAAAAGGTTTTATTACTGATAAATGAGTTATTGTAAATTATGCTCCATTGGTATTTTTGTGTTTTCTACCCACCTTTTCCTCCGTGACGGTGAGATATCGTGATGTCCTTACTGGGCTAGTGTAGCTCATTCCTTATTTAATCATTTCAGATCAGGAAGACATTGTTCCCGAGCCCGTTCCGCAAGAAGACGATGAAGGGGACGCCTAAAGACTCCAAAGTCATATTCATACCTTTACTTTCAAATTTCTCTTTTAGTTAGTTTGATCTTTTATATTTTGAGCACGTTTTTTGTTTTAGTGTAAGGGATGTTAATCGAATTTTGGCTTCGCTTCCGCATTGACATTTTTTTAATACACATATTTTATTTTAAATTTCTGGGCTGTTACATGGGCCATCCGCACGCGTGCAATCTGGGCTGTCCGTGCGCGCGAGAATGGATCTTAGCCGTCCGTTCGCGCGCACGTGGATCGCCCACATGGCACATTTTGCGTGGTCTTCCCGCATCAGCGTCTCTGCCATGCGGCGTGTCCTGGTTGGCCGGAGCTGCTGACCGGGCTGCTGACGTGGCACAATTTTTTTAAATTACGTTTTGACCTCCGATTTTCGATTTTCTTTTCAAAAACACCCGTAAAATCCAAACTTTCACCCATTTTTCCCAAAATTATTTTCAATTAAATCCAAAAAATAATTTTACCCCTTTTTATCATTATTATTATTTTTATTCCTATTAAATTAAATTAAATTAAATTAAAACCATATAATTATTACCTAATAAATTAATTATTAAAATAAAATAAAATCAAAATAATTCCAATAATAATAAAAATAAAAATTTGGGTGTTACATTTGATCTAGATCGTCTGTGCGCGCGGGAACGGATCTCAGTCGTCCGATCGCGCGCACGTGGATCGCCCACGCGGCTCCATTCCGCGTGGCCTCCCGCATCAGTGTTTTTGCCACGCGCTGTGTCTGGTTGGCTGGGGCTGCTGACCGGGCTGCTGACAGGGCTGCTGACGTGGCCCAAATTTTTTAAATTGCATTTTGACCCCCGATTTTCGAGTTTCTTTTCAAAAACAACCCCAGAATCCGAATTTTCACCTTTTTTTTAAAAAATTATTTTCAATTAAATCCCAAAAATAATTTTACCCTTTTTTATCATTATTATTATTTTTATTTCTATTTAATTAAATTAAACTAAATTAAAACTATATATTATTAAATAAATAATCATTTAATTCATATAAATTTTCAAAAAATTAAAACAAAACAAATTAATATTCATAAAAAAAATAGTAAGAAAATTTCGGGTGTTACAAGTATTTTATAATATTGACAGTAAAAAATAATCATAATGAAAATATCTATCATTCTTTTTTATCATTAAATATTTGTCAAAATCATTCTTTGTAATTATTAAAAACGCTTACAATAAATTCAAATTTCAATGATAATTATTGAATACTATATTAGTAATTTTTTAAAATATTATTTGTTAGTATACTTTTTTATATAAAAAATTGTGGGTTTGAGTTGAATTTTGTTATTATATATTTTATTTAAATATTATTATTAATTGTATTATGTAATAAATATTGATGAAGGCATAAATTTTTTATTTTAAAAATTTGTTAAAAGTACCATCTTATATATTTATTTGTACAAATTTGTATTAAACAATATACTTATTACATGTAAATTATCTTACACCAAAAGTAGGAGTTGGAGTTGTCACTAAAAGTTTGCCTTCATAATAAACTCTCTTGAAAGTGAAATCCCCCAATCAACCATAGACTGAATTATTGTTGAGTTGGATATTTATAATTGTAATATATATTTATGCATATTCAAATTGCAATAGTCTATACATACTTGCAAAATTATAATTCAATTATGGTTAAGTTAAAATAAACATTCAATTAATAAAAATAAACTAAAAATATCATTATTCTTGCTATTATATATATCTATATAGGTTATCACCGTAAAAGCCCGAACCCTTATAAGAGATTTCGAGTATTTAGTCCAGTAATAATAATATAAATAATACCGAAATTTTTATTTAGTGGGAGAATTAAAGGGTCAAATATTACATTCCTTGCATGTTTACCTAAATTGCTCAAGTAGGGGCTAAAAGAATAATCAGAACTAACGAGAATAACATTATAAAGTACTATTAACCTCAATTTGAGATGGGTAGAGTAGAAATAGATGATTGCTTAGTTAGTCTCTTGTTGTTTCGAGTCCGGATCTTGGTCGTCCTGATTTGAAATGGTTATCAAAACCTTACCACTAACACGAAAAATTAAAAGATTATAGAAAACATAAAATGACCGATGAAATATAATTTAAATAAAATCTGAATGCTAATGCACCCCTTATTTATTTTACCGAAAACGTTATTGTTTCCTTCCTCAGGTAGTAGTCTTCTAAACATATCACACCAAAATGAAGTCAATATGACAATTTAGGAACGATAAGTATACATTCTATGACATGTAATATTGGGTTATTAACCATTCATCCGAAGTCAAGTTACTTACTATATCTTATTCTCGTCATACCATTCCATTTTCTCTACTGGTATCGATGGAGACCCATAAGGATCCCCTCTACACGTGGAATCCAAAATATTTCTTTCATTTCATTAGCCGTCCCCATACACTGTCTTACAATGGGCGCCATAATTTAAAAACCATCTCAACACCATGTCCAGGATGAGCAAAATTAATTACTCTCAATCTCATCCGATATGGGATTTTTCAGCTCCGTAGGACTGAGGATACGTCTACGGTAGGGTTCACCCTATGCACCAAGTCCGTACACTCTCTCCTATTATACCTAGTAGGCCATTTTTATTGATTTATGCATGCATATTTTCCATTGTATTTAACCCACATAAGACTCGTACCTTAATTAATACTAGAATATAAAATTCATGTTTCAAAACCCGTTAAAGAAATAAAGAAAACGTAATTGGAAACAGAGTAAAACGCCATGATAGGATAAAATCTTCTATATACAATAGCATGAACAACAAAAAGAAATAAATAGATCAGGGCAAAATTAGTAAGGCAGGATACGATAAATAAGTAGAATGGAATTAATACACAAACCAGAGTGAAAAACAAAATGAGACAAATGCAACTGATGCATGAGTTTTAGATAAACATGGCAGGATAAGGGTGAAAATAGGTTAGGCCAACAGAAAAATAATAAGCGACTACAAAACAAGTAAATTAGCAATACTAATAAAAAAGAATAAAAAATGAATAAATAAATACCATGAGATAAGAATTAAGATAAAAATAATGAATAGATAGCACATAGTAAAACTAGTGATGAATATAGACAATCATATAGCTGGCTCCATCCGTAAACTGTATTTTAATTATCAAGGATTCACAAAACGGTTTAAAATCACCATTTTTTATTTATTAACTTCAAAATAACTGTAACAAGAAAAAGGTTAAGGGATCTTTATCCTGGTTTGGAGTCCAGAATACCGTCTTTTTCAACTACGATTCATAGTGGTCCCCAGCTCTCGAATTTCATAGATTTTCTAGTAAAATTTTGAAAAACATATCAAAATGGCGTGAAAATATGTAAGAAATGTCGAAAAAGGGCAGGAAAAACTCACTAGGGTTGGGTCCGGGTTCTAGCACAGCGGCATTGCCGATCTTCACTACCTAGTTCTCCTTCTCCGGCATTTTTCCCTCTCAGTCAAACTGATTCTAGTGGGTTCTTAATGAAAATTTACTTAAACCGTGGAAGGGAGAGTGTTTTATGGAGAAATGAGGAAACTTTCAACCTTACCAATGTCAGTTTGGTCTCCAGCACAGCAGCACAGCCAACCTCCGTTGTCTCTCTTCTCAGGTTACAGTTTTTCTTTGTTGTTATGCATCATAAATGGTTTAAATAGCTTAGGACGGGAAAACGGGAAGAACTGGAAGAAAATTTATGTTTGCCAGCGTGTTTTAGGTCTCTAGCACAGTGGCTCCGTCATCCCTCCGATGGCTGAGCTTCTCCTCTGACTGCCCTTCTTCTTCTTCTCCGTTCAGGCTGTTAGTTAGGGTTTTAGAGCCGACTAAAGAGAGGTTTAAATACCTTACTTCGACTTATCTAGGCCATTCAATCCAGGAAACATGGAGGTATGTGATCTATCCGATCGGATCTGTTTAGGGAATTCATCTGAGTTGTTCGATCCGGGGAATATGGAGGCAAATGGGTCGTCTGATTGAGCCTGTTTAGGAAGCCGATCTGGGTCATTCGCATGCGCAGGAGTGGCCCTGAGCCGTCCGATTGACTTGGCATACAGATTGC
>NW_019014529.1:332273-345030 GCF_000150535.2 Carica papaya
CATTCAAGTATTGATAGCACAATTCTGAATATTCTACAGTTATTTAACGCATAGTTAAAGTGTCACATAAAGGCCAAGTGGGAGATTATTGGGTTTTTTTAATAAATGGGTCTTGTTATATGTAACAGACTATCGATTTATGGGTTCGTTTAAAAGTGATCAAATACGTATTAGACGGGATTAGGTCTTAATGCATCAAGTTTAGGTATGGGCTCAATGTGTAAATACTTTTTTTGTAATTTTTTATTTTATGATGAGCAAAATAGAAAATACAAAAGTATATCGATATAAATAGGCAGTTATGATCTCCGAATTACATCTGCACTATTTTATTTTTCTGAAATTTTGTCACTAGAGAAAAATAGATTTTGAGGTCGTGTGTTGATTCGGAAATATCTATCGTAGAACGCAATCAAATCTTCCGCAATGGATTCAGGTACGTTTTCGTTTATCATTTCTTATTGATTCGATATGAGATTGCATTTTTATATTTATCAGATCTGATTTGCTTTGAAAAAAAATTTTAATAATATGAACATAAAATTTATGAGATCACATTTTAGTATATATATATACATATATATTGCTCTAAATTAGTTTCACATGACTAAAGAGTGTTAACAGTTATGATTCACCATTGTTGTGACTTCATCAAATTGAATTAGGATTCAGGAATTAGTTAAATTTTTCAAGATTAAGAGAACGTTTAAATTATTTAGAATGAAAAAACAAAACACTTATTAACGGATTATATATTATGAAAATTTGGATTATCTCTAGTTGGAGTTAAAATTTATGTAGTCCTATCTAACTGAGCATTTTTTAACTTATTCAAAAAAAAGTTAAACTAAACCAGAGAGTGTGATTCTTCTTGCATTGAGCTTTAATGTTTTTGATTATGAGTTGATTTGTATCAAGTGTGTGTATATATATATATACATATATATTTTCCTTCCGGAGGCTTAGTAAAGCTTTGTTCTTTTCATGTCAGTTTTGAAATGAAAAGGTTAGAAAAACTTGGCAATAGGAAATTTATACATTAATTAACTGATCGATACATATATATTAATTAAAATATAAAAATAATTTTAAAGAGACACCACAAAAGGGAGCACAATTTGATTCAAAACATATTACCACTTTTAAAAGAAATAATATGTTATCCATAAAACTAACCGGTAATGTAATAATATAATTTCATGGTGCTACAATCGAAATTATATGATATATGAAATTAATTTTATACAGAATTTTAATAGCATAATGAAATTTGCAGATATTACCTCTTTTTAATTAATTCCATTGATTCAAAAGTTTATTTATCCAAAAGTTCTTTAGTCAATTTATTTAAATCCTAAATTGATACATAGTTCTAAAAACTTTCAAATTTTATTTCATGACATAATTTTACATAAGAGCATATGAACAAAAAAAAAAAAAAAAGAGAGAGCAGAGAAGAGTAGGTTGAAATATCTGCCCAGATGAGTACTTGAAAGGGGATTTTTTTTCACTTCAATTTCTCCGTCACTTTGATCTGAAAGGAATGGCTCTGATCACTATCTGATGGTATAAGGCGGCAAGTGCTGCTCCAATGAAGGGTCCTACCCAGAATATCCACTGCATCAATCAAATAAGAAATACAAATTAAATCAAGCATTCAGATTGTATATACAATATACGTATACATGTAATATGATGAGGTTAAAAAAGAAGAGATGAAAAAATGGAAGTTAATTACATGGTCATCCCAGGCTTGGCTCTTGTTATAAATGAGAGCTGCACCAAGACTCCTAGCTGGGTTAATACCAGTCCCTGTGACTGGGATGGTAGCCAAATGCACCAAAAACACAGCAAACCCAATCGGCAGTGGAGCCAGTATCTGACATTATTATTTGGAATTTTACTTCGTTAATTCACAATATATACATATAAGTAGTAGTTAAAGAAGTTATGGTAGGTGTAGCTCTTAATTACCGGGACATGGGAATCTCGGGCATTACGCTTGGCATCAGTGGCGGAGAAAACAGTGTAGACAAGAACAAAAGTGCCAACAATCTCAGCTCCAAGCCCAGCAGTTTTGCTGTAAGCTGGCCCAACGGTGTTGGCTCCGCCGCCGAGCATTTCGTATTGAGTTTTTTCAAATGCCTTCACCACCCCAGCGCCGCATATGGCTCCCAAACATTGCATTATCATGTAAAACACAGCTCTGACAAGCGACAACTTTCTAGCCAGCAACAGTCCGAATGTCACCGCTGGGTTAATATGACCCCCTTCACGCACCCATTAAATTATCATAAACTGAACTTCTACGCATACAAGTTTTTTAAATTAATGCTCGGGGTGTAAATATATATATATATATATACCTGAAATTCCAGCAGTGCAGTAGACGAGGGCAAATATCATGCCACCAAAAGCCCAAGCAATGCCTTGAATGCCCACAGTGGAGCACTTGGTTGGGGATTTGACCACACCCATGACAGTCAACACTGTGATGTACAGAAACAAGAAAGTGGCGACGAACTCGGCTATGCCAGCTCGGTAGAAGGACCAGGAGAAAAGCTCTCCGGGCTCAATGAGCGGCGCTGGAGGTGGCTCGGTGTAGTCTTTGGCATCTTGGGTCTGAGCTGCTGTTCCAATTGGTTGTCTCTCTCTGTACCTGTTCGCTCCCAATCTAACATCTTCTTCCTTCCCTTCCATTTTCAGCTTCTTCGTCTTCTTTCCCTAATTTTTCTTGTTCAGTGATGGTAAAATGAGGACAAGAAAGTAGAGAGGAGAGGAAGGGTATTTGTAGTTGAGCTCATTGATCGCTTTGGGAGCAAAGTTTGACATTATACTTTTTTGCTTTGTGGCATTACATGTGACCCACCATCCACTCCTAATGCACTTTCTGTATTTCTTCACTAGCAAATTACATCTCACATTTTATTATCAAACTAAGATTATCACATTCAATGTTTTTCCTTATCAAAAATTAATATTACTTTTGATGGATACATATAAAAAAATGATAATATTATTTATTCATAAATGCATACATATATATATATATGTGTTAATGTACTGTGTATGTATAGTCGTCCGATTGAGCACAACTAAATAAAAAGTTCAAAAATATATATATATACAAAAGCAGTTTTTTTCATTTAAAAAAAAAACCATAAATATTATCCAACATATACCCAAAAACTTGTAATCATTAAAAAAGAAAATGAAATTGGATTTTCACCCAAAATAAATAAATAAAAAGATAGTGGGTCACCCATTATGATTCCTTTTTTTTTTGTAATTTTTTATAGATATACTAAACAAAATATAGAAGTGAATCAATTATGACGAGGAACATATGTGAATGGACCGACCTTTTCCACCGACTTTAGTATATAAATTCAAAATTTTCCTTTTTGGCAGCCCGGAAATTTGAGAGAAAAAACAAGGAGAGAATAAAAGAGAAAGTAGTGGGTGTGTATTGTTCGTTCTCGACCACATATTCCCCCAAGATACCAAGAAAATTGTATCCACCACAACGTCCAGTCATGTGTATCATGAACCTTCAATTATTTTTCTTTTTTTAAAAAAAAATTACAATTCTGTTTCTGTATTTTGAATAAACATTTGTTCAATCTCAACACACTAATAAATAATTTTAGAAAATTAAACATCCTGAGAAATCCAAAAACATTAATAACCTATTAGAGAAAGCGCTGACCAAAATTATCTCAAATTTAATTTAAAAATTTTTTTATTTATTTTTTTCATATTTAGAAATTTATTATGTGTTTTTAAAAAGAAAAATAAAAAAAAAAAGACTTATTTATCTTTCAACATAATTTTACTGTCTACAATTAGTTTATTAAACGACCTTCTAATATCTATTCAAAATATTAAGAGTAAATAAAATTCATAGAGCAAAAAGATTTCTTTTTCAAGTAATGATTTATGCATTTCAATATTTAAGTAAAATTTACTCATCAATAACAATGTAATCAACCTTTTAATAAGGATACACGTAAAAAACACACCCTGCATACTATATGATAAATATATTGATTATGTGAAGTCAATCATATTTTCAAAAAATAATATAAAAATACTAACAACACAGTAGTATAATGGTTAAAAATTTATATTTTATTTGAACATTACGAATTTGAATCTCACTGATAACATAAAATATTTTTGTTTTTTATAAAACTACTTCAATACTAATTATATATGTGCGGACTTGAATTGCACGTTAATCTTGAGTTTTGCGTCAAATCATTTTTGAGTTTTGTTCGAGGACATGGAAAAGGGTTTCGGCATTACCAGTGCGAGGCTATTGATTGAGTAAATTGGAAGGGATGGACTTTGTCTTGGCGACAAGGCTCGGAGAATTAAATGTTTACAATTGGGAATAGTTTTGTGTTTTCAGAAAGACTAGGGAGCTGGGGCTGGTGCAGGGCCAAGTCAGTATCCTCAAATGCCAAGGCTAATTCAATATCTGCCTTCAATTCCTTGACCAACAAAACTATGTATAACTATTTCACTTCATATATATATAAGTACATAACTAAAAAAATTTAATTATGCGGAACCACGAATATTTAAACTTACATTTGAAATCGCAAAATAAGATAAATCATGTTACAGTAAATATTGAATAAATTAAAATTAAAATTAAAATATTTTTATCAATTTTTTATACATGAATTTCAATAACAATTAAAAAGAAAATGTGCTGGAGAGCATATAGTATTGACAAACAACTAAAAATTATATTTTAAGTTTATTAAACTTATCTTTTAAAAAGCTTAATAAACTAATTTGTAATTATGTCCAAACATAAAGACCTTTTTTTCTAATTTACCCTGAAAATATTAACCCCAATATAAAACGTTTAATGTTAGCTCTATAATTTGTGGGTATTAAATTTCTGGGCTGGAGTTTTGGCATTCCGGCCTATAATTTGTTTATGGGTTTTGTTTTTCGTAAACTCAAATTTTATGCTATCATTACCATTTATTTATTACATGCGCTGACTTGACTGGCCGGTAAATGTTGGGTTTTTTTTATAGCTGAATTTCCGTCAACATACTCGAGTGCCTGATGATCTTCGGTAGCTTTTTACTAACGATGTCATGGATGTCTCTTGATCACCGACGTGTATGAAAAACTATTTTAAGTATCTTTAACTCTCTTGTAATAAAAAAAAAAAAAAGGTTTCAGAATTTTTAGGCATCAGAGAAATGCATACGAATTATATTGGGCTTCAAGTTATTTGTGGGCTATGCTGGCCCAAGCTCATTAAGAATACTTTTACCCAATTGTTGGACTCTTTCTAAACTCAAACTCTACAAGTACTTACATTGGGTTTAAGTTTAAATAAATTAGATTCTTGTTCAATTTATAAATCCTACTTATTTAGCATGTAAAACTTACTTGTTATATATAATTAAATCATTTTTGTTTTAATTTTATAATCACATATTTCGTATTCTTATTTGTTAAGGATTGATAACATGATCAATTTAAATTCGACAATTTATTATATTTGATCAATTATTTTTTTTGATTGAATTTAGATATTTTTATATTTTTTGTTATGACAATACGGGTTTGATCGTGTGTTGTGTATCTTGTATGTTTTTAAAAGATTGTATTACTATTAATTTACAAGTATAACCTAATAAATAAAATGTAGAACTACTGTTATAATTTAAAATTTTTTAAACAAAAATCCTGAAATTATATATGGGTGATTGATGTATTGGGGGGGGGGAGAAAAATAAGTGGGAGAGAAATTGAAAATGTGGAGGAATCCCACTAGTTGTTGACTCAACCAAGGAATCTCTTTAATTATATGATTACCTAAATCCCCTGGTGTCTGCCACAATCCATTCGTGCAACCCCAAAAAGTGGCCAAATTCAAAGTGGAAACACAATTTCACAAACCAGGAGAAGAAGAAGAAGAAGAAGAAGAAGAAAGAAGAGGCAAAACACTTTTATATATATATATATATATATATATATACATATGTATATACTTTTTTGTTTTATCCAATTGTTCTTTTTTTTTTTTTTGGGTTTTCAACAAGTTGATTGCTTTTATGGATGAATTAGGGTTTTGGTGAGTATGTATGTGCACCATATTGAGAAGCTGTAGGGCATATCCCACTATCTTTTGTTCCCAATTTCTCCTTTTTTCATCTCCCACTATTAAAACTTTCTCCCCCCCTTTTTTTTTTCTCTTAGTAGCTAAGTACTGCAAGGAGTTTAAATCTACCTGTTGCTTAATATTTATTAATTAATTTTTTAGACTCATGTTTCTCAATTAAATGTCAACATGAAATATAACGAATTTGTTTTATTTTACTAATTTTATATATATGTATATATATATATATTAATGTTGGCATGCCAAGATTTTTGTTTTCCATTGTAATATTTGGCTTCATCTAGCATACATATATATATATAATTTTTGTAAGAACTAAAAAATGAAGACTGAAAATTTAGTGATTACTTTGGCATGCTCCATAACAAATTCACACAATCCATCTAAAAGCAAGGCCAAAAGATAATAAAGCAAAGGAAAAGAGGCTATCACGTGAGTTTATATATATATATATATATTATGTTACATTATACATACATATACGTATGCAACGTTTTGAAAACTCGGAAAAAAGTGTGATCTTTTTAGTTGCAAATAATCTGGCATATATATGCATTAGATTTGGTGAATATACTAATCTTTTTCAATTATTGGGTGCTACCATGTTTATTTTATTTATTTGCAAATAATTAACACTAATTAAACTCCTTAATTTTATTATTTATTTATTTTTTAATAGAGGAAGAAAAGAAAATTTGAAGTCAAAAGATGCTCTCAGATTGGATGGTTCCTATAAAAATGAAGGGACAGATGTTAATCATTACTTAATCAGTCCATTGCCTTCCTTATATACTTATACATCAGATTCTATATACCAATACACATATATATTAAATTCTCTAGTTAACGATACTGAAATATATAAGTATTATAATATATACTTAGGATTAATATAAAAATTAAAATTATAAATTAAGTGAAAATTTAAACTTGAAGTTATTGAAGAGAATGGAGATGTAGTGATAATAGCAGTTGGGCCCCCACCTCGAATGTCTGTCTTCGTCTGCACCTCCAAATAACTCCTCTTATCTTTTCTATTTTTAGATTACCATTTTGCCCCTCTACATTACCCAAAATAACAAATGAACCAAACCTTGCTCCTCTATGATTTTTTCAACATACATTACGTAACACCCTTTTGTGTAATCTAATTAAATTTCCAATTAAAAAAAAATTTAAAATAATTAAATTATATTAATTAATAATAATTAATCAATGAAAATTATTTTTGTAAAATAAAAATATGATTTGTTTGGGATAGAAGCATTAACTCCAAAATGGGCTTTATCTTTAAGTGGAGCCCACTCCCATGTCATGTCCCCCACCACCCCCGTTAGGACTCATGGGCCCTTACAAAAATACAAATTAATTTTCTCAACCTAATGCACCTTTAACAAACCCTTTTTTTTTTTTTTTTTTCTTAATTATATAATTAATTTCTATTTTTACATTAAACAATAAAAATATCTTTTTTTTTTTTTTTTGAAAAGATTGATTTGAAATATATGCATATACCCATTTGAGTCTAGAGAAATATTCGCTTGGGTTCTGATTATCACCACCAATTCTTGTCTCCTCAAAATGGAAAACCATGTGCGATCAATTTTCTTCCCAACCAAACAACAATAACCCAATTACTCTCACCATTTTCCCAAGATAATTTCATGCTTTGTTTAATTACATAATCTAAATTTACTGATCACAGATCACAAATAATGATCATAGTTTAAAAAAAAATGAGTGGGACAAGTCACATGAAATCATGGTAGCAAGTGTGAATGACTTATTTATTTTAATAATTGTGAACTAATTAGTAACGCTTACGTACACTAATCATTACTCTAACCTCCAATAATTAATATTATTATATAATTATGAGATGTAGAGCGTAATTAATCTAATGGGTAGGAACGGTTTTCGGTTAATCTGCCATTGGGATTTCCTTGTCATGTGGTGTAATACAGTTTTATATATGATAATTATTTTTTAAATGAGTTTATTTATTTTGATTATATTATTATTGGATCTAAAAGTAGCATTATCAAGGACATGCCAACATGGGAACTGAAGAAAAACACGTTGAAACTCATGCTGGATATCAGAAAGAATTTGAAGACAGTAACCGAGGAGGAAATGGTTAAACTGGCAGACCAGATTTTGGGCTAAATCTTTTACCCACAAACACACATTTTATTCATGGATATGTTACATGATCTGCATGTGTGATCTCATATATATATACACACATATATATGTATGTATGTATGTATGTATGTATTTGTGTATGGAATATGATGTTGGTATGGTGAACTGCGAAATGCCATGAGCTTCGCAAACAACCCTCACATGGCAATGTAGCCATAAAGTCAAGCATCTCACAAATCCAATGCCTTTACAAAAAATAATAAATAAAGAAGATAAATTCTAAATTGATTTACTGTCTTTCCCAAAACACACAACTCTATTTTACCCATTCATATAATATATATATATATATATATATATTACGGATTGCCTCCGTCAAAAAGCTTGTTGGATTCTAATCCTGTTACAAAAACAAAAACAAGAAAACAGACAAGTTGTGTTGCATGTCCAATTTGCAAACATTTAATGTATTTTCAAAATTTGCAACTTGTTTCATCTTTTATTAGTTAAGTTATTTTCGATTTTTTCATCAAATTTGGTGCCTATATTCATATATATTCTCGATCCTCAAGTCATTCTTTTTAATCTTCCTTGTTATAAGATGTTTTTTTTTTTTAATATTTTCTTTGATAATTGAGAAATATAAAAAAAAAATTCTTTGAATCGGTGTTAACGGAAATGATTATATCCATTTTGTGAACTAAAAACTTATTAGAAATCTAAATTAAAAAATATTCTTAATACTAAAATCTCTTGAATAAGTCCTAACATTTTGGAACTGAAAAGAAATTTATTTATGTAAAACTTATTATTTTAGAATATGATTACTTAAAATCTTATAAGAAATCGATTATAAAGCTAATCTCCTCTTTTGCTTTTGAGAGAAATATCTTATTGAGAATGGAGATTTAATTAATTATTTAGAGAACGATTAGTTGGATTATAATTCTTAAACTATGCTTTTCTAGAATTTTCACTTTAACTTTTAAGAACATAGGTGATTATGAAGTCTTTTAGTTTTTGTAGTTCATTTCATGTGTAGAAGTTGTACTTTAGAAGACATCTACTCATTTGGAAAAAAAAAACATTAGTTTCTTTTATAAAGAATTTGAGTAAAGTTATAATGAGCTCAAAAAATAACGATAAGCTAATTTGGAAGTCAAACTCAAGAGGTATTGTCTCTACAGCAAGCAAAAAAAAAATTAATTTAAAAAATAGTTAGCATTTTCTACTCTTCATAAAAGTTTCAGTATAGAGTGATTTTACTTATTTTAAAGTTAAAATTTATCTTAGCAACTACTTAAAAGACAGATACCAATGAATGCAGAGTTAAATAAAAGAAAATTTGTTTGTATTGATGAAGTTTGCTCAACTTTTACATAATCTTGTGATTACTTTTTATTTTAATTATATTGGAGAATATAGTTCTTTTTCGTAATAGAGCAAGTTCTCACACTTTTTCATTTCTTGATCGTTCTTTAGACTTTATGTTAACTTAAAAAATGTTAAGTGATATTATTTTTTTTATGATTCTTCCATCTATTTGGTTAGAAATAGACAAAAATATTTTTCAAAAAAAAAAATTGGTCTTATAGAGAATTGATTTAAGTGATTGATATATGATACATCATCGGTTGATCTTATTAACATATAATTTAATGGTTGGTGAAAGATAAAATGAAATCTCCAAAACCTTGTAATCATTGATAAATTTAAACCAAAAGTGTTAAAAGCATCTAAAGTAGTTAATTAAATTCTGGTAAAGATCAATGTTGATGATTTTACTATAAACAAGTTATGTCATTTGAGAATGTATTTAGAGATGAAAATGCCCTTGCATTTGTTTTTCTAAGAGAAATGTTTACGTTGCCAATTTGAACCTAGTACAACTTTTGACAATTAATGAAGTAACGACTATGTTTATTCCTTCTTTCAACTATACTTACAATTGAGTTATTATAAAGAGTCATTTTATTTGAGTTTTTTCTTAAATTAGTAGTTATTTGACTTTTCGTTGAGAAATAACTTAATGTTCTCTTTAATAAAAAATCGAATAAATAACTCATGAAATATCATATTCTTAAAATTTTACGTCAAATAAAACTCTCTATCAAATCAATAGTCAATTAAGCTTTAAATCTCTTCTTTTATGATAAGAAAGATGATTTCTTTTTTTCTTTTTATCAATTGTGTTACTTAGCAATACTTCTTTAGGTTGTTTATATTTATAATTTATGAATTCTATACAACTATCTTTATTTTTTCAATTTAATTTTCTAATTTTAAACTAATAAATGTACTTATGTTGATGCTTTATTTGATTTAAGTTAGAAATCTTTTATCTTCCAAAAGAATATTAATTTTATAACTTATTATAACTCTAACTATAAAAATCTTAGTTTTCCAACATTATAATTTGTCAAATTTTACAAATTCATGTAGAAATCCAAATTCACAATTACTTTTAAATTACCTCTTTTTATCTTAGTATGGAATATATACATAAATATCTGTCATTAGTTAAAATTTTAGCATGAATTTAGATTATGCGCGTTCTAAACAAAAAAAAGAACTATTTAACCAATATAAATTTACAATTTTGATCAACATATCTGAAGAAATAATAATAATAATGTTGATAATGAAAATGAAAATATTTTTGAGACAAATATCTATAAACTTTTAATATTTAAATTAATTTATCTTAAAAGTATATAGATCGATAGTAAATAATATTTTAAAATGATCGAATCTAACCCGACCCAAAGACAAAGAAGCTACTATTTTTAGGGTAGGGCAAATGCTAAAGTCTAGAGTATTTGAAAAATATTTCCCTAAATTCTTACCAAAATAAAAATATAAAAGGACTAATTTCCAAATTGGATTCTTCTTTAGTCCCCACTTAAGCAATAAAAAATATATTTTAATTAGAGAAAAATATTAAAAGAAACAAAAAAATAAAAAATAAAAAGAAAAGAAAATCAGAAAAGGGGTGGGAAGAAGAAGGCTCACTCACACTTTACACTTTATTTCTTATCCATTCTATCATAAGAGAAGCCATTCTAATAAAACATAGGAGTAGGAAGGACAGCCTTTCTGAATTTTCCACTTACCACTTTGTAATTCTTTTTATTACTATTAGATTCTTATTCAAAATTAAAATTAAAAAAATATTAATAAAGATATAAATTAGATTAAGTTTTTACCAAAAATTATATAGTATTAAAAAATTACTCAATAAATATATAAATTATCATATACAATATTATGTCCCTTTAACAATTATTGTTTCACATATTAGTTAATATATTTGACATTGTGTTATGGTTTACTAAGTGAAAGATTAGTAATAATAATTAAGAAAGAAAAAAAAAAAGTGAGTTTCTTTATGGGTGCAATTTGTCATGGTGATGGATGAGCTATGAATAAGAATATATATATATATATATATATATGTATGTATGTAGAGGGTGGTGAAAGGGACAATGTGGTACCATTTTGGAGAAGCATTTCACATGGTTGTTATGAGAATTTGGGACCCCCAACATTTGATGCCTACACATTGAGATGTTGGAACTCTCCAAATTTATTTTTCATTTTTGCTTCTTATAATTTTATTTATAATTTGTTTAATTTCCTTCTCAATACATATATAGATATGTATGTATTACCTCTTAGGTTAAAGTAAGTGGGTAAATTAAAGTCATAATTTCCAATAAACTTCTTACAATTGTTTTAAATAAACAAAATTAAAACACTATAACCTATATTAAGTGATCAATATTTATCAATATTTAGTTGTAAAAGAATAGTACCCTCGTGTGTGTGTATATATTAATTAATTAATATTAAGATATTAAAACAAGTAAACTTAAGTTGATTTCAATTAATTCAATCAATTATTTATATTTTAACTGTTAAAAATTATTAATTATTATATAAATAAATCAATGTCACTCAACAAGAATTAAATTAAAGAAATTATTGATGGGCAAAGAAACCTACACCTCACCTTATGCATCCAAATTAAATTATTGCTTATATAATTTCTTCCTTTCACGAAGGCAAGTTCATGAGAGTGATGCAGAAAGTGATATGAGGTCACTCCTTCTTAATTAATTTTCACCTACAAAAAGATAAAGTTACTTGTATTTTTATTTTAATATGAATTAACAAATAAAAAAAAATTAAGATTTCAAATTATAAAGTGGATGAAAATTTTACTATATATATATATATATATATATGTATGTATAGTTGAAATTAATGGCATGAGGATGGGGGGGGGTTTTTTTATTTCTACTCTATAAATATATAAATAAAAATATATCTATATATGTGTGTGTGGATGTTTATATTTAAAGAGAGGGGGGGAAAGTCTCTCTGTCTCACACTCGCTCTCACTCTCTCGCGCGCGCGCGCAAGGATGTATATGCAAAAAATATTTTTTTTTTT
>NW_019014529.1:352672-363785 GCF_000150535.2 Carica papaya
GAACCAGAGGCCGACCGCCGCCACCCGCCGCCGCATCGGGAAATTTCCGACCGCCGATCGAGGTAAATTTCATACCCCCGACTTGTTTTTCTCCGCTGATTCCTCCTATGGCCAAATTGAGGCCGAAATCCCGGCCAAACGGCCGGAATACGCGGCCGAAACCCAGCGGCACCGCCGCGCCCCTCTCGGTTTTTTGCCTCCGACGAGGTCCTTCTCGGCCTCCGTTCGATGCAATTTTTATATCACCGTGATCACCATTCTTTTCTCTACAGGTTGACCGAAGCCGAATCACCAAAACACGAACCTCGCCGGAGAGCCGTCGTACCCGAGAGCGCCGCCGCCGGTAAGCTCCGTTTTTCCGTGATTTTTGGCCCCCCGAGGGCCCTAGGGTTGTTTTCTAACAAGGACCAATGCGAGTGTGGCCGAATTCGCCCGAAAACAGCCAACCCGAGGCGACTCGCCGCCATGCCGGAGTTGCGATTTGGTCCGAAAGGGGCCCTGGGCCTAATTTGGATTTTTTTTGGAACACGTGCAGGTACTGTTAGTGTGTTTCAGTTCCCCGGGAAAAATTCAGGGAAAATTAGGGACGGCCTGCAGGCGCACTGTGAATCGTATTCGGATCCCGAAAACAAGTAAGGACCCCTCACCCTATTTCCTATCACGGTATTAAAGTTCAAAATGATAAAACGGTATTTCTTGAATTAACGCATGTGTGAAATTGCTTAAGGTTGCTAATGGAGCCCGAGTCTAGTGTGATTGATGATTTACTGTTATTTGGCCTGTTTTACAGCTTTAAATGCATTATGGGGTTTGATGTGTTCATTTTATAGTTTCGAATGCATATATTACTGTTTTATTAATTATGGGTTGAATGACTGAAGAACTGATACTGTATGTTGTCTGTTCGGCATGAATTACGATTTGCTTGTTTAAATGTGAATTGATGATGCTTATTGAGGAAAAGGGAAATGAAACATTGTGTAGACTGATAATTGTATGATGGGGTCAGCCTGACTAGATATCCTGGGAGATGGTGGACGGACCGGGTCCGTAGGGAACCCTACCGGGATTGTGGTCTCACATGCCGGACTGGGTATGGAGATCTTATGGTTTTGGCGCCCATACCGGACGGGGTATGGGGACGGCCCGTTTCACCCTCATACCGGACGGGGTATTGAGGTTTATGGTTTTGGCGCCCATACCGGACGAGGTATGGGGACGGCCCTGGAAACTGATTATGAATGTTAAAGGTTAACGGGTAGCGGGACCCCTAGGGACCCCCATGGATACTAGTAGGCTGGTAAATGAGAAAAGGATATGTTGTATAATGATTGAATTACAAAAGGCGTGATAAGTGCTATGTTTTACAGCTTATATTATTCCATGATTGTGATAATGTTATTATTTTTCTTATATTGTTTTCATAAATTCCACCGAGGTAAGTGGATGGTAAAGGTTTTCATATTAATAAACGAGTTTATTGTAAATTATGCTCCATTGGTCTTTTTGTGTTTTTCTACCCACCTTTACCTCCGTGACGGTGAGATATCGTGATGTTCTTACTGGGCTAGTGTAGCTCACTCCTTATTTAACCATTTCAGATCAGGAAGACATGGTTCCCGAGCCCGTTCCGCAGGAGGACGACGAAGGGGATGCCTAGAGACTCTGTAGTCATACTCATAGTTTTATTTTCGAGTTTCTCTCTTAGTTAGTTTAATCTTTTATATTTTAAGTACGTTTTTGGTTTTTCGTGTAAGGGATGTTAACTGAAATTTTGATCTCGCTTCCGCATTTGATATATTTAAATACTCATTTCATTTTAATATTTCCGGGGACGTTACATGTCGAGCTATCTACTACGCCTTCTATTGGGTATTAAATTTTCTGAATTTTTTCCTTGAAATACAAAACACTCATCACATACCTAAAAATACCTCAAAATTTTAAAATCAGTGTTCAAAACTCATTCTGGTTAATTTTGGGGTTTTGGCATGACGACACTGTCATGCTCTAGTGCCGACTCTGCCGCCCATGACGGTGATTTGCATCGGCTTGGCTAATTTTAACAGTTTTGATCAGTTTTGGTTATATCCCTGCAGAAAATATGTTAGGGATCTCGGTTGATGGGTAAATCACAAAAAACCGAACCTGCTGGCAGGGAAAACCTCCGGGTGCGACAGCGCCACCGGTTCTCCTTCACGGCTAAGGTTCTTTCTTCAGCTAACCTGTACAGAAAAGGATGATGAACATAATTATCAAAAAATTACGTAAAACGAGAGTCAGGAATGGGCTCATTTGAGGGATTTTAGAGTTTTGATCGCGGCGGCTCCGTCGGACTTTGCCCGCAGTTTTCGGCTCACCCGTCGTCCCTTTTGCTCTGATTTGGCCACAAAGGTGATTGAAATTAAATTCCGAGTAGGTAGGGGAAATTTTTTACCTTTTTTGGCGGCCAGCAGTGGTTCTGGTGCGACAGCGGTCAGTGGTGGCTTTGGTGCAGCGGCGGTTGGCGGTTGGCCTCCTTCTACAGCGTCTGGTTCTTTTTCTCCGGAGGAGCTAGCGGCTAGCGTTCAGATTCCTGTGTGACGCGAAGTATTTACATTCATCCTGCGTTGATTTGGGCCATCTATCGCAATCGATCTGGTCCGTCTGATCACACTTAAGGAGAAAATAAATTTGAACCGTTCATCACGATTGATCTCGATCGTCTGATCGTACTTAAGGGGGAAACGAATTCAGGTCGTCCACGCGCGCGGAATCAATCTTGGGTCATCTGATCGGGGGGCACGCGAATCGCTTGTGTGCCTTCCTGCGTGGCACTGATGTCAACGTGCCTTACCACACGATGCTCGTCGATTTGTCGAGATTACTGACTGGCTACGTAGTCGAACTTTTTCTTTTTGCACTTTAACCCCTTGTTTCTATTTTTTTTTTCAAAAATATCACCCGAACTCAAAGTATTCACTCATTTTTCTCAAAATTATTTTCTATCTCGTCCTTAATTTATTTTTTTTCAAAATTTTAATTAAATAAAAATAAACTAAATAAAATAATTTTTTAATAAATAATTTAAAAATTAAAAAAATCTCAGGCCCAGATATTACATCAACTGTTAGTACAATAATATATATTAACTGTTAGTATAATAATATATAAATAAATTGTTAGAGTATTAATATATATATAAACTATTAGTATAAAATTATATATATAAATTGTTAGTACAATAATATATATTAACTGTTAGTATAATAATATATAAATAAATTGTTAGAGTATTAATATATATATAAACTATTAGTATAAAATTATATATATAAATTATTAGTACAATAATATATATATATGTATTAACTGTTAGTATAATAATATATAAATAAACTGTTAAAGCAATAATATATATATAAACTGTTAATATAATATATATATATATATAATATTAATAAAATTCTAAAATGTGTGAATTCAACTTTACTATGATATCAAATGTAAGAAACTTTTATGTTAAAATCATCATTTTATTGAATTCAACATATTTTAAAGAAAGAAAGACAGTAGAAAATTAGAACTATATATTATTTTAAAATAAAGCAATTATAGCGCGATTGAAAGATTCATTAAAAAAAATCTTAATTATCTAACTCATTTTTTTGCTCTATTTAATTATTAAGCGAAAAAATTCATTATTTTAGCTAATGAAAAACCTTAAAAGAGGAATTTATACTCCTTTATATATGAGAGAAGAGACCAAAACATTTAAATGTATTGATAATCGTTTCTATTATTGTATTACTACCTATAAAATATAATAATTTTATAATTTATTTTAAGATTACTCAGTATATCAAAGTACATTTTTTTTTATAACATTTATATATTATTTTTGGTGTTCTTTAAGTTGGTGTCAACCATTATAAATGGATGAAAAAATAAAATACTAGATTATTTGATCATCTACTTAATTGTTGAAATTAACAAGGAGATCTTTCAAAATTCTATTTTTTCAAAAACATAAAAATAAAAATTGAATTCTTCAGTATATAATTAAATTAAAAATAGATAAATGAAAAATATTTACTTACAGATATTAAAATTAAGTAAACTTAAATAAAAAATTTAATAGAGACATGACCGAAGTAAAAGTTATACTCAGAAGTAAATTGTTTAATTAAGATTTTAGTGTATTAAATGCATAATTAGAAGTTCTGTTAATTTATTTAATTAAAAATCCTATCCAAATTAAAATTAACTAAGCTAAAAAATTTAATTACATGAAAATTGATTCATCCCAGTTGTTCTATATGTCCTGATTTAATTAACTAGCTAATAAAATTTTACTAATTATCTAATTAAATAATTTAATTACCTAATTGATTCTGTAAATTAACTATCTAATTATACAAACGTGCAAAAATAAGGTAGAGTAGAATGATTTGAGTATTGGCTTTTAAGTGCAGAAACTCTTAAACCTCCCAAAAAGGGATTGTGCGTATTTGTGCTGATGTCTTCTTCCTACTTACTTATTTTATATATATATATATATATACATAATTTTTTTTTGTAAAAAAGCATTTAGTTAAATGTATATATATATACACACACATATTTAATAATTAAACTGATTTTTTTTATAAAAAAAAAAAGAAAAAGAGGAGAAAAGCACCCACTAACTATTTAATGATTACGTTATTAATCCTCGTGATTGTTTAATTCATAAATATTACTCCCTTTTAAAAAGCTTTGACCTACAAATTTTTTAATAAAAAATACATCCTTCCTTACGGCTAAAAAGTTTATATGGATATGTTTATATATTATTTGAATTATAAATATAAATATATAAGAAATAGAAAAAAAAAAAAAAAAAAAAAAAAAGGAAAGCGAAGATCGCGGGGCCCATGTGAGAGGCACGGATGGAACATACTCCGAGTTTTGATACGGTGGAAAAGACCAATTCACTAATCATTACCTCTCCCACTAACACTCTCCCATTTAGTTAAGAATTCTTCTCTATTTGTCAACATCAGGGCTGTTCTCGTAATTTCACATACCCCTCCCCCCCCCTCCCCCCAAATAACAGTAACGCAGCATATCCCCGTTTCAACGCAGTTACGCGGACAATCCATAATACTTCTCTCGTTTCCTCTCCCGTTTTACACGGACTCCGTTCACCACCCACGCCAAAATAAGATATTAATTATGAAGTCGAAGAGATCATCAAAGAGAGGCGGAAAGAGGAGGAGTAAATAAACGTGGGTTCGGCCGCCAACACTGGGCCAGAGATAGCCGTCCGATAAAACGGCCGGTATGATGATGAGACTAGCCGTGGAGAAGTGGGGCCTCGTGATGCGCGTGGTTTACTTTAAAGGCGTGATGAGATTGTGGCGGGGCCATCACGGCTTGGCTCCGAGCCGACTTCGTAACAAATAAGTAACAGAAACTCCCGTCCCGAGATTTAAATAAAATAAAATAAATAAATAAAAAAAGAAAAAGTTAGCGGCTGCGCCGAATCATAAAAATGAAAATGGGCCTCCATTTTCAACGCTTCTCTGGGTTTGGCGGCCCACGACAACGAAATCCCACCGCATCTTTTATTCAACACTATTAACCTCCACTCGCTTCCTTCGCGCGTCACCCAAACTCTCCCGTGGATTTGATCGAATTCAATATAAAATAATTTTAAAAGGATGTCAAAACTAGTCAATATTTTATTTAATTATTTTTTAAAGATGATTAACGTGTTCTCATTTACTGTGTACTAATATTACATAAATATTTAATTTACTTTTATTTTGTCGTCATTGTTTAAATTAAAACATTGTTGAAAATGATAAAAACATAAAAGATCCGTTTGTTTTTTCGTCATTTGAGACGATGTTCATCCTAACATTTTTCGAATTTTGATTATTAATCTAACTTGGTTAAACATAAATTTTGCAATTGTAAACTAATTTGTTTCTGTTATACAATAAGTTATTTTATTCATGTACTTACGTGATTGTATTAATGCAAAAGATAAATAAGTATTATAATTTTTATTATAATTTTAATACCACTATTTAAAAATATATTTTTAATGTAGCACCCGGAAAGGAGAAAAAAAAAAAAAGGCCACGTCAGCAGTCCCGGCCAACCGGGGCCTGCCACGTGGCAAGACCACGTCACTCCGAAAGGAGCCACGTTGGCGATCCGCGTGGGTGCGATCCGACGGCCCAGATCAATCGCACGATCGGACGGCCCAGATTCAATCGCACGGACGGCCCAGATTCAATCAAAAACGAACGGCCCAGATTAAAACGAAATGGACGGCTGAGATCAAAAGGCAAGGGGTTATAAATAGAACCCCCACACCAGACCACAAACCCTAGCCGCCTGCCGCTCGCCGGAGAAGACGAACCAGAGGCCGACCGCCGCCACCCGCCGCCACTCGCCGCCGCACCGGGGAAATTTCCGACCGCCGATCGAGGTAAATTTCATACCCCCGACTCGTTTTTCCACGCTGATTCCTCCTATGGCCAAATCGAGGCTGAAATCCTGGCCAAACGGTCGGAATACGCGGCCGAAGCCCAGCGGCGCCGCCGCGCCCCCTCTCGGTTTTTGCCTCCGACGAGGCCCTTCCCGGCCTCCGTTCGATGCAATTTTTATATCACCGTGATCACCATTCTTTTCTCTACAGGTTGACCGAAGCCAAATCACCAAAACACGAACCTCGCCGGAGAGTCGCCGTACCCGAGAGCGCCGCCGCCGGTAAGCTCCGCTTTTCCGTGATTTTTTGGCCCCCCGAGGGCCCTAGGGTTGTTTTCTGACAAGGACCAATGCGAGTGTGGCCGAATTCGGCCAAAAACGGCCGAAAACAGTCAACCCGAGGCGACTCGCCGCCGCCAGCGGCGGCGCCGTCGCCGGAGCACGGCGGATCCGCCGTGCCGGAGTTGCGATTTGGGCCGAAAGAGGCCCTGGGCCTAAATTGGATTTTTTTTGGAACACGTGCAGGTACTGTTAGTGTGTTTCAGTTCCCCGGAAAAAATTCAGGGAAAATTAGGGACAGCCTGCAGGCGCACTGTGAATCGTATTCGGATCCCGAAAACAAGTAAGGACCCCTCACCCTATTTCCTATCACGGTATTAAAGTTCAAAATGATAAAACGGTATTTCTTGAATTAACGCATGTGTGAAATTGCTTAAGGTTGCTAATGGAGCCCGAGTCTAGTGTGATTGATGATTTACTGTTATTTGGCCTGTTTACAGCTTTAAATGCAAAATGAGGTTTGATGTGTTCATTTTACAGATTTGTGTGCATGTACTACGTTTTTATTAATTATGGGTTGAATGACTGAAAAACTGATACTGTATGTTGTCTGTTTGGTATGAATTACGATTTGCTTGTTTAAATGTGAATTGATGATGCTGATTGAGGAAAAGGAAAATGAAAGATTGTGTAGACTGATAATTGTATTATGGGGGTCAGCCTGACTAGATATCCTGGGAGATGGTGGACGGACCGGGTCCGTAGGGAACCCTACCGGGATTGTGGTCTCACATGCCGGACGGAGCATGGAGATCTTATGGTTTTGGCGCCCATACCGGACCGGGGTATGGGGACGGCCCGTTTCACCCTCATACCGGACGGGGTATTGAGGTTTATGGTTTTGGCGCCCATACCGGACGGGGTATGGGGACGGCCCTGGAAACTGATTATGAATGTTAAAGGTTAACGGGTAGCGGGACCCCTAGGGACCCCCATGGATACTAGTAGGCTGGTAAATGAGAAAAGAATATGTTGTATAATGATTGAATTATAAAAGGCGTGATAAGTGCTATGTTTTACAGCTTATATTATTCCATGATTGTGATAATGTTATTATTTTTCTTATATTGCTTTCATAAATTCCACCGAGGTAAGTGGATGGTAAAGGTTTTCATGTTAATAAACGAGTTTATTGTAAATTATGCTCCATTGGTCTTTTTGTGGTTTTCTACCCACCTTTATCTCCGTGACGGTGAGATATCGTGATGTTCTTACTGGGCTAGTGTAGCTCACTCCTTAATTAACCATTTCAGATCAGGAAGACATGGTTCCCGAGCCCGTTCCGCAGGAGGACGACGAAGGGGATGCCTAGAGACTCTGTAGTCATACGCATAGTTTATTTTCGAGTTTTCTTTCTTAGTTAGTTTAACCTTTTATATTTTAAGTACGTTTTTTGGGTTTTTTCGTGTAAGGGATGTTAACTGAAATTTTGATCTCGCTTCCGCATTCGATATATTTAAATACTCATTTCTTTTTTAATATTTTCCGGGGCCGTTACAGTTGGTATCAGAGCCGCATTTCCTCGGACCCATCCCTTACACTATAGTCCTTTAAAGAAATACTCACCGATTGGTCGTTACTCAACCATTCCTTGTAAATGCAGGTACACAGAAATGAGGAGAGGAAGGCCCCCACTAAACTGAGCGGCCCAAGATAATTCGCTTCGGGAGGATTTGGACAGATTATATGAGATGGTGGAAGCTCTCGTAGCTGCTCAGCGAAGGCAAGAGGAGAGAAGGGAGTTACCCGGACCTCCTCCGCTAGCGCAGGTTGAGCCCCCGTTACAGCAGGCTGATCCCGAGCCACCCCGGCAGGAGCCTGTTCCTCCACAGTACCACCCGGCACCACAGCCGCGGTACGACCCGGTACCACAGCCACGGTACCAACAGGTACCGCCACAGCACATTCCAGTGCCCCCACCCCATCAGCAGGCGCCACCACAGGGTCCCCCAGTTCACCCTCAGCCGGCCCCAGTTCCTTTACCTCGGGACCCCGCTCCCTCCTTGATCGACCCTGGCTTCATAGAGAGGTACAGGAGACTGAACCCTTCTACTTTTTCGGGGGAATCCTCTTTTGAAGAGGCCCAATACTGGCTGGCGGAGACTGAGCGAGCCTTTGAGACCTTGGGAGTAATTCCTGAGCAGAGGGCTGCCATTGCCTCCTACATGCTGGTAGGGGAAGCAGTACGCTGGTGGGAGCTCAAGCGGGCCACCCTGCCTGTACCAGTTACTTGGGAGCAGTTCCTAGCGGCTTTCCATGCGGAGTATCTCCCTAAGCACATCCAACATTTAAAGGAAATTGAATTTGCTCAATTGGTCCAGGGTAATATGACAGTGTCGGAGTATGCCCGCAAGTTCCTAGAGCTGGGCCGACATGCCCCGGAGACATTGTTGGATGAGGGCCGAAAGGCCAGGAAATTCCAGTGGGGCCTCCGCCCGGCGATCAGACAGCACTTGTTGGTGATGGAGCTCGAGACATATTCGGCAGTCCTGGCAAAGGCGCAGATCATAGAAAGGAGCTTCGACACCCGCCCTCAGCTAGCGGGAAGTTCCCGACCTTCAGCCCCGCTCCGCAGGCCAGCGCCTACCATGCCTGTCCAACCCAGTAAGAGACCCAGGCCTGCCGTTCAGGGCCCTCCTCAGGCTATGGGGGCAACACGTGGGAAGATCTGCCAGTACTACGGCAGGGATCATGGGGACCGACCCTGCTACCGCCTCAACAACACCTGTCGCATATGCGGCAGTGCCCAGCACTATGCGAGGGAGTGCCCTAGGAACCAGAATCAAGGGAGGCCTCCAATCCAGGGCAGAGTTTACAACCTTACCCAGAAGGATGCCGACGCAGACCCGGACGTGGTACATGGTATGTATACTATCTCTGGCCACATTGCTCATATTTTGTTTGATACTGGTGCATCACATTCTTTTATTTCACATGTTCTTGCTTCCAAAATTTGTGTATCACCTGATAGACTTGATTCATTATTGTTTGTATCTACCGCTGGGGGGGAGACATTGCTAGGAGAGGTTGTCTACAGGGCATGTGCCATGGAGATAGCAGATAGGAAATTGAGGGTAGACCTGATAGAGTTAGACACAGGGGATTTTGATGTAATCCTAGGAATTGATTGGCTAGCGGCGTATCACGCCACCATAGACTGCTTTAATAAAAAGATTGTATTTAATCCTCCCAACGAGGAGCCATTTACAAGTTAATAAAATTATTCGGTACTGATTCTCCCTAATGACAAATTCTTTTCTTCTTAATTCCCAGTGCGTTGATATTGTATTTTCCCTAACTAGGTAAACCCAAGAAGGAAGTTTGTATCCAAGAGATTCCAGTAGTCCGAGACTTTCCAGACGTATTCCCGGATGAACTACCCGGTCTACCAGGGGACAGAGAGGTCGAGTTCACCATAGACTTACAGTCAGGAACCCAACCATTCTCGGTAGCTCCTTACCGAATGAGCCGCATCGAGATGGAAGAGCTAAGGAAACAAATCACTGAGCTACAAAACAGTGGCTTCATTAGACACAACATTTCCCCATGGGGTGCCGGGGTTACTTTTGCAAAGAAAGGGGATGGAACGTTGAGACTGTGTATTGATTATAGAAGGATAAACAAGGTAACAATTAAAAACAAGTACCCTCTTCCCCGGATTGATGACCTTTTCGATCAGTTGCAGGGTGCACAGGTCTTTTCTAAAATAGATCTACGATCAGGTTACCATCAGGTAAAAGTGAGAGCAGAAGACATCCCCAAGACGGCATTCCGAACCAGGTACGGACACTATGAGTTCCTGGTTATGCCGTTTGGGCTAACCAACGCCCCGACCATCTTTATGGATCTAATGAACAGAATCTTCAGAGAGTTTTTGGATAAATTTGTCATCGTGTTCATCGATGATATCTTAGTCTACTCAAAAAGTAGAGAAGAACATGCTCATCATCTTGCCCAAGTCCTCCAGGTACTCAGGGAAAAGAAGTTGTATGCAAAGTTGAGCAAGTGTGGATTTTGGCTCGAGCAAACCGCCTTCCTAGGACATGTTATATCGAAGGAAGGGGTGTCGGTGAACCCCGAAAAGGTTGAAGCGGTATTTGGTTGGGAAAGGCTGACAACAGTTAAGGAAATTCGCAGTTTCCTAGGGATGGAGGGTTATTACCGCCGGTTTGTCGAAGGGTTCTCCAGTCTAGCGGCCCCTCTAACCCGACTCACAAAGAAGAATGCAAAGTTTGATTGGAATGAGAACTGCGAAAGGAGTTTTTCAGAATTGAAGAAGCGACTGACTACTGCACCCGTGCTGGCTCTACCG
>NW_019014529.1:402365-416146 GCF_000150535.2 Carica papaya
ATCCCATCTACCGGGGCTTGGGTTTGTCGAGGTGGATGCCTTGCTGGTTTAAAAAGCGTTGTCTTCCGCAGCTATAAACTATGTATGAGAATGGAAACATTATTGAGAACTAGAAGACCCTTCTTGCGAGTTGCCCGGATATTTCAGTGGGCTGGGCTCGTAGGAATTGTAAGTCTGCAGCTCATCATGTTGCGCGGGCGTCCATGAAGTATTTGCTCTTTCATGTCTCGGATAATTTCATCCTGATTGCTGCTGATTCTTAATGAAATAAATTTTCCTTTTTTAAAAAAAAAAAAAATTCTAAATTTAAATACATATTGACTCTTAGTCAATTCAAAATAGTTAGCAGCATACTACGTTTTATATTAACCAATATTAATATTAATCAATATTTAACTAAATATAAAAATTTTGCCTGTTTCAAATTTATAATAAAAATTTTATTTAAATTCAAAATTATTATTTCTAATAAATTTCATAATGATTTCTAAATTTCTTTCAAACTTTAAGACTCAAACTATGAGGTTTTTATATTGGATTTATTTAACACCATTCATTGGTAACCAGAAAATTGGTCTTCACTTTGGATCGAGAGACGGACTCGTCTGATTCTCTGACAGACAAACGCCATCTTTACATCAAATCAACGGCGGAGGTTAAATGCAGTGACCACCGACGGTGACCCTAAAACTTCTCGAACCGCTAAACGGTTATGGACACTAAAACTTCTCGATTCTCACATTCAGGAACACCACGCCACGTGGAACCGGATCCGGGCCTTTTTATCCTTATTGGGACCCACCCCGCCATTTTATAAATAACAAAAATTAAATATAATTTTTTTTTTCCCCCCCCCCTCTTATCTCCCTCTTTCAGCCACCAGTAACGGATTTCTGAACGAGGGCACCTGTTGATCTCGTCTGTGTTACTTTCTTCTCGAACCACAACTGAGCAAGTGATGAAAACCCTAGGGACTTCTTTTTCCAAGGTCATCGTCAACAATTACGGAGACAGAGGCTTTTCTCCTTCCAGAGAAGTTTCCCTTAACAGACCCGATACCTGTTTTCTGCCATCAAACAAGCCTGTCAATGTCCTTAGGTTCTTCCATTTGGCTTCTGTAAAACACCGAATTCCTGAGCCGCTTCGTTTATCTTCTTCGCTGTCACCTGACCCCCAGGCATGTATCCTTTTGCATACTCTTCCAGTGTCTCCGTTCAGTTTATTGGTTGTCTGTCAAAGTTTGTTTCTCTGCTTTATTTGGCTTAGTTCATTGGCAATTCGAGCTCTTTTTTCTCTTTTTTTTCTTTTTTTTTCTGGAATTGAGAGAAGGTTGTGAAATTTTGGTGAATCATTTGAGAAGTTGTTAGTCTGCGAGTTTTTTTTCTTTGTTTAAAATCATAATTTCTTTTCTGTTTTCATTTTTTTTTAGATTATACTCTGTAGGATTTGTTTTTTTGTCTAAAATGATAAACTCAAAATCGAAAATGTGTGATCATGTAGGTAAATCTAGGCAATGAGGAGGAACCTCACATTCAAGAGAGTAGTAAGTCATTTTTATTCTTCTTTAGGATATATTTTTTTCTATTGTTTTACTTTAATCCATTCCAGGTCTCAATTTAGAACCTCTGATGTACAGATCAGTCAAATACAGTTCATGTCAAAATTCAGTTACAGAAAGAGTGCTGCTTTGGCCAGCATTTCTTCGTAGTAGGTGATCATCCTACGTTTGGCCAATGGGACCCAACAAAAGCAATACCATTAAACTGGTCAGATGGCCATTTTTGGACTGCCGAGCTGGTGAGTACCCACTCATGAAGATTATACAAGCTTTCGTATCAAGGAAAACTTTTTGATGTGGTACCTTGTTTTCTATTTTATTTTTTTAGGATATGTCCATTGGAAAAGTAATCCAATTCAAGTTCATACTGAAAGGAGTTGATGGTGAAATCTTGTGGCAACCAGGACCAGATCGGGTTTTACAAACTTGGGAAACTACAAATACAATCATGGTTTATGAAGATTGGGAAAATGCTGAGTGTCAAAAAGTACTCGAGGAGGAATCATTAACTAAAGGAGATGAAGAGCCTATCATTGGTTCAGAATTGTTGGTTTCTGCAGAGAACATGATGTGTCCAACAGATGAATTTGTACCTAATTTGAACAAGGAACCATTGCCTTCTATCCATGAGGAACAAACTGTTGCTAAGAATATTGCTCCTTCAGAGAAGCCTCTGACTATTGTAGCAGAGAATATCAATTATTCACGGGAGGATCTTGTGGCAAATTCAAGTAATAAGGTGACCAAAGTAAGGAGCACTGATTACGTCAAGAAGTCTCAAGCTGTTTCAAGGAGCAATGATTACGTCAAGAAGTCTCAAGCTGTTTCAAACAAGACTTTAGCGATCAAAGATATTAATGTGATCAATGGCAGAACTCAAGCAGGCAACAATGTGATTAATGAGGACATTGAACAAAATCTAATCACCAATTATGAAGTCCCTGTTCTGGTACCCGGCTTGACTCCATTACCTGAAGTGGAAGCAGAAGAAGCAAGCAGAGGTGAACCAGAGAAATGTATCACTGTTAATGCATCTGATGGAATCAATGAAGCTAAGAGTAACAGTTCGTCTAAGGTAATTGCTTTCTGATTTCAATGTTTGTTTTCTTGTTTACCATCCCAGTTTTCTCTTTTATTTCTCTACTATATCCTGCCAGTTGTGAGATAACATACAACTCCATTTAACTGGCGTCTCTCCATATTAAAGATTCCCTATCACTCAATTGGTTTCAGCTTGCAAGAACTTGGATTTTTGTTTTCCATGAAAGGGAATGTTTTAGAAGGAGAAGTACATAAGTAAAGCAACTCGTTCTTTCTTTTGATATAGCAATATTCCCACTATGACTGTCGGAGCAAGAGCTTCCTAAACATGATAAATTCATTATCTGCAGGCAGAAAGAATGGAAACTATCCACCTTGCATATTGTCTCAATGAACACAAACATAAAACCAGACCTCCAATAAAATCCTGTGAGGGAATATTTCCTCTGTTTTTTTTTCTTTTCTTGGATGTCAACAATTATATATTGTTTACAAAGTGGAATTTGCTATTTTTGTCATCAACAAATTATCAGTATCTGCAAAAGCATAGTACTTTCAGCACTTTCCATAGTCCTAGGAATGTGCAGCTGCTCCTTCAGAAATGTATTATATTTCCATCATATTTCAATCAAGAAATGAGCATCTTAATCTTTAAAAAGATACAGCACATCAATCATTCACCTGACCTCAATATTTTGGAGTTTATATTCTGTATGGTATGTTTTCAGAGAACAGATGACTCACATGTGACAGAATCTGATATAGCTGATACTTTGCAAATATAAATATGACCTCATGCTTATTTTCTTTTCCCCTCCGTTTAATGAAACCTAATAACATCCAGTTAGACAAGAAACAAGAAACCGATGATGCTGCACACCAAGAAGAAATATCTGAAATGCTCACTGATAATGAGGCAAAGCTCAAAAATGAAGTAAAAACAAAGCATCAATTTGCCACAGAAGCAAAGCAGCCTGACTCAGAGCCATTAGAAGGTAGTGTCTTTCAAAGTGATATGCAGTGGGGTCGGAGGACACTGCACAAGCTGTTTAACTACTTTTGGTCTGCTGTAACACTAAATAAACAGAACAGGTAGAGGATTATATTGGTTGGGTAGGTTGTATGTATATAATATGAATTTTGTTGTCTCAAATGTTTTTAGATCCACTATAGTGGTGCTGCGAGGTTGATAATTCTTTTAAAGGCATAATGCATATGCCATGAGATATATTGGCTAATTAGGATATGGAGTGCTGAATTAGGATACTCATGTCGTCTGTTAACTACACATTGAGAGAAGGATAAAATCCAAGGATTGTTTTTCATCTCAATATTATGGAGGAGCTGGATTTGGTTGTGATGTGTAGAAATATAATCTATCTGATGAGCGTAGATAATTCTTTGACAGAATGTTGGCATTGATGTTTAGCAACAGCCTACGTACTAATTTTTAATGAAAATTGCCAATTATCTGTGCAATAGGTTTTACATGTTTTGCCCACATGCTTCACGTTTATTCAGGCAACCTTCGAAAGCAAGATGTAACTAAGTAGTTGGTTTTATTTATTTTTGTGTTAGGACATAAATCTACTTGCCGCTTCATTCTCATAGTTAATTATAATTGAAAGACCAAAGGAGAATCATCATTTTATTCAATTATCTAGGTCAAAGACACATGGTTTTATTTGATATACTAAAGCTGGCGCCTAAATAAACTATTTCGTTTACCAATTTCAAGCCTGCGACGTACGTCAAGGGCTAACTGAAATTTGGGACAGCAAGAATAAAAGATAATGCATCATTAAGATGTTGGTAGCTTTTCCATCTTGAGTTCAAGTTTGTGTTTGAATTTATTATTCTAAAAGTCACTTGCACATGGCCCTCTCTCCTGGCTAACCTAACAGCATTTTGCGAACAGCACAGCTGAAACTGAAGCCAGACAACATACCGCAAATTTGCAAAGAAGCACAGCAAGGGTGCTGGCACCAGTTTCCGTGTTGATTAAGTTTAAGTTACCTCGGGTTTCTGGGGATCCAAAAGCGTGAAAACCAACATCCAAAACCACACAAAGGTTTGTTTCACCATAAAAGTTTCCGATCAAATGCCAAAACCTACTTCATGATAGAGATCTACAAGCACAGTCAGCATTCTGGGTTTAAAGGAAAAAACAATCCCCTGCCTCCCAGGCCTAGTTTCCTAAACTACTAGACCTACCTGAACAAACGTATTATTGTCTACGTCCTCACAAGAGCACCAACATTCTGTCAATTTACTCTTGTGGTGACACAAAGGTGTACCAATGTACTCTTGGTGTACTAGATTCCTCATCTGCTTGAAACTAAGAAATGCAGCAAGTCCAAATACTGATTCCCAGAAACTGAGACAATTTAATTGGTGAAGTTGGTAAGGTAGCAATTACATGTTATTATACATCAACTAAAAGTAGGCAGGGGAAGGGGAGTTTTGGCCCATCTTTCGGAGCAGCATCTGAAGCACAGCACTTTCTCTACCTCCAAGTTGCCAGGAGAGACAAGAATCTCTGCCTCAACGAGACACCAAATTTGGGTCCAAGACATTTACTAAAGATTCGCCATTTAAGATTCAGTAGTATTTCATGAAACAGGATGCCCATTCTTCTATTGCTGTGAGGATGATGGACTTTGTCCCGTGTGACAGTTCTTCCTTTTTTCACCACTTGCTTGTAATAAATTGTGTCAATCTAGAACCTGTCCAGAAAAAACTCGAATAAGAAACAAAAGACAACCATCTCTACAAATTCCAATCAGCAAGAAGATTATCTTTTCCTTTGGTGGAGTTCAACTAAAACTGAACTTACACATGTCCTCAATAAGAGCATTCAAATGACTAGACAATATAAAATTCATGCAATCCCCAAAAGACACGCATCTCAACTCTTAAAAGCTCAAATTGACATCAATTTAACATTTCAATCCAAGATGAGCAAAAGTCAACACATTTCGAATTTTACATTTTAACCCTTATTCCATTATACTCTAATTCCTTTCTTCCCCTTTCAGGAAAAAAAAAAATTCATATTTTTCCCTTGGTGCCTCAGACAGGCAGGCCTGCCTCATATTTTCCATCCCTCCTCTCTCCATATTGCAGGGGTGAGTATCAAGGACAGCCCAACGAAGGGCTTTCTAACCTCGCTTCCCGTTGTCGCTAGTCTACATACAAACACTTGCACCCATTTCATCCAATTGAAGCAATAGCTACACTCATTTACTCAAATCACCAACCCCACAACAACTATCAATTATTAACCCAAATCTATATGCAGTAAACTAACCTTGACCTTATTCTTGTAAAGAAAAACAACCAAGCTTCATTGAAAGAGGCAAACAAATACATAACTCAATTGCTTGAATTTGTCTTGCTAAATGAGTAGAGAACAGCAATCATATTTCTAAACACGCATGAAGGGCAAAATTGTCAACGTAACAAATTTTCTTTGTTTCGATTTGTGTTGGGTTGTTAATCTTGGACATCAGAGTTATGTTATAGTTAGTTATTTAAATTTTGTACAAGATAAATCATGTTTTTGGATGTACCCAAAAGGTAGTAATGTTTTAATGTATTATAATCTTGAACATTTTGAGTTAAAAGTTTGTTTAAGGACCATACATCAGGGTCATGTTTTTGTTATGTTATTTAAATTGTGTACAAGACAATACATATTTTGTATGTACCCAGAATGTAGTAATGTTTTCGCATGTTCCCACAAATTTCAATCATGTATCCAAAATTTGCAGTTTACCCATTTAATGTTGTACCTCGCTCCCACCTCTACCTTGTTTGTGATGCATATTTCTCAAGATCTCATCCCTAAGAAATTTAAGATGGAGGTGGAGTAGTTCAAACATATAAAATTATGCTATAATTTTTTTGAGGAAAAAGGGTACAAGTAAAAGGACTAGAATGTAAACTTAACCAAAGAGGACCTTTGTGAATCAGTGAACCAATGTGCAAAAGGGATGGGTAAAATATGTCTAAAAAGCAACTCATTAATTAAACTGTAAAGATACTGGGTTGAAAATTGGGACAATGAAATGACTCAGAGATCGGCTCCTTGAAATCAAATTGAGCAATATGCAAAGGCAGCATAACTTCCAGCATGCCCAGTATTCCCTACTTGGCGCATAAATAAAAATTTCTTGATAAAAAGAAAAAGTTTGTAATGTTACCTTGGGGAATTTTGATGCTTCTGTCCTTGCTGATTCACCAAGCTGCTGGACATACTCCGAATTTCTACTCCAGCTAAAAATCATTTCCAATATAGAGGACACATTAAATCAAGAGAATCTTGAATTTATGTATAAGAAGCATGAAATTTCTATGGTTTTTCCCAGAGCTATAAGATTATAGTTATTGTGAAGAGCAGTTAAAAGCCAACTTCGCGAGTTCACAAATATTGCTCCAAGGTTAAAAATGATCCGTCTAAAAAATGAAACATCTTCATACAGATTATGAATTTTTTGCCATAAAAAGCCAAAGAAACACTGCGTTAAAGTTTTGCATTAAATAATCCTTAAAAATAAAAAAAGAAGAAGATGAAAAATAACCCTAAGACTACAAAAATATGAAGCAAGAAAAAAATCCCCAGTGATTAAATATTATGCTTCAAATGATCACTCTATGGACAATAATAGAACGTAGCTGAAATACTACATCGGAGTAATTGGATAATGGCAGAGATGAGAGACTGACCATCGAGCCCTTACCTTTCGTAACAGAAATAAAGAAACACTGAGTGAACTTTTTCAAACCTCCGCATTAAAAAATTTTGAACAAAGGAAAAGAAGTGACAAAAAATAACTCTGAGTACAAAAACATTAAACAACAAAATAATCCCCATTGATTAAATATTATGCTTCAAATAATTATTATACCAACAAGAATAAAATGTAGCTGAATACTACATGGGGAGGTACTTGTATAATGGGGTTAGAAATGAGTGACTGACCACCAAGCCCTTACTTTTCCTAATAGAATAAAGAAACACGAACAAAATTTTGCAAATCTCAGCGTCAAAAAATTTTGAAAAATAAAAAAGAAAGTGATGAAAGATAATTCTAAGATAAGCAAAAAAAGAATCCCCAGTGATTAAATATTATGCTTCAAATGATTAATTTAAGGACGAGAATCAAATGTAGCTGAAATACTACATGGGACTACTTGGATAATGGGTCAAATGAGGGACTGACCACCAAGCCCTTACCTTTCATGATAGAAATAAATGTAGCCTGGTTAAGGCACAGCAGTAGCAGACATGAAGCCAAGCTCATTCCCCTTTCAATGATTTAGCTCTCACACCTTGGTGCAATGCAAAATCCAAAGAGGAGTGGTTTCTCTCCAGATAACACTACATCTCCTCCAGAATATCTTGCCCACATACCCTTTATCCAAGCATCACCTATGTTTGACCAAAGAAATCAAATCAAGTACTGAGAGCATCATTAGAAATTCCCACCTCATGAGTGCCTTCTTTTGCTGATCCATCTTCTCTTAGCCCTTCATTTGATCCAGAGTTGACAGGTTCCCACAGAAATCCATTTTCATTTCTATGAGACAGCTTATTGAAATCTTTATCTGCAGCTCCAGAAAGGGGTGCTATGTATTCTACATATTTTTCTGGAAAGCATGCATGGTGAACATATTAGTCAAACCTTTCTTAGATGTTAGCCATGGAATCAAAGAACAAGCGTAAATTTCGAGAAAATATAAAGCTTTCGATGCAACTGAATTAGTGTATGCAATATCAAGTCCTTATTGGCCAATATGCATATGGATTATAATCTGTTTGGACGAAGAAATTAAGAAATCAATCTTTTATTTTTGTCTTATTTTTCTGACCTACTTTTCCATTCTTCCAAAAGATCCATCCCCTCACTTTTCCATTTTCCTTATCAAAGTAACTCCAACTTAGCCACGACAAATCCATATACTCTCTCCAATCACAATCCACTATATTATACAAGGAGAATATCCTAGATGAGAATCTCACCTGCCAAGTATTGAAGGGCATTCTCGGCTGCTTGCTGTTGAGCGTCCTTCCTTGTCTTACCCATTCCAACACCAATCTTCTCACCAGTGAACAAAACCTGAACCAAATAATTCAACAACATGAATTTCTGGTCCAAGACAATTAAATTGTGCCAGATATTATAAGCAATATAGAAGCAGAAAGGAGAAGAAACCTCATAAGCTGCAAAGAAATTTGTAATTTTTAGTGAATATTACAAGTAATCACACACCTATTTACAGATTTGTCATACCTACATAAAAGGAAACCTAATTATTTTGGAATCCCATGATTTATTGAACCAGTCTGATTCTATATATTACAAAGAAAAGAAAAAATAGATACATTTTCCTTTCCCAAAACACCCCCTCCAGCTGGTGAATAAGCGTACTCCATTCCCAACGTGGTAACAATGTTCTGAAACACTGGACTACCGATTCCTTCAATAAGCACATCGGCCAACTCATCATGGGAGGGCATAACTGGGTTACAATCATTCAACTCTCCATTTTTCTTTGAGAAGTTTCTGTTGACTGATATGCTTTGATCAATTCTTATGATGTACTGGATTGTGGGTTATGCTGATAGCAAACTTATTATCACAATGGAGTCTTATTGGTGTACCTCATTTAATCTTCAGATCTTCTAGGACGATGTTTATCAATAATAGAGTGTGTGTGGGCAATTGCCTGGAATTCTGGTTCCGCACTTGATCATACTACAACGTTCTACTTTTTACTTCATCAATCTACTAAATTACCACAAGAAAAAGTACTATCTCCAGAGGTTGATTCAATGATTCATCCTGCATAATTGACATCTCTGTATGCTTTAATAATTAGACATCCATTTCTTTTAAAGAGAATATCTTTACCTAGTGTGTCCTTAAGGTACTACAACACTTGGCAAGCTACCTGTAAGTGGACTTCTCTTAAACCATGACTAAGCACACTTATTACATTGGCTATATCTGGTGGTATGTGAGACAAATAAACATGTTTTCCCAGCAGGGGTTGATATGTTTCTATGTTTCTTCTTCTACTTTTTCCAACTTAAGATTTGGATCTTTGGAGTACTGGCTGGTCTACATGCTATCTTGCTTACTTCTGTTAAGAGATTAATATATCCTGTTTCGAGTAAGCTACCTCAGCCCAAGAAAGTATTTTAACAATCCCAGTATTTTTATCTCGAATTCTTTGTCTACGCACTGATTTAGTTATTGTCTCTCTGCATCATCATCTCCTGTTATTGCTATGTTGTCCATGTAGATTAAAAAAGCTGTAACTTTCCCTGAATATAATTGCTCAATGAACAACATTTAATCTCCTTGGTTCTGCTTGTCTTCCATGACTATCATGACTCTTGCAAATCTGCCAAACCATACTTGTAGTAATTGCTTACGTCCATAGAAGACCACCTTAAGTTTACGCACACTATGACTAGCCAAATTCTCTTCATAACCCGGTAGAATATCCATATATATATATATATATATATCTTCCTCTAAATCTCTATGTTGAAGTGCATCTTGACATCAAACTGCTACAATTCCCAATTCTTATCGTATTCATCTTTGTAATTGAAGCAAATATAAGGAGATAGTTAATTCCATCAGTTTGAGTATAGGTTTTTTGCCACCAGCCTTGCCTTCTATCTTTCTATTGATCCATCTGCTTCGTACTTTACTATAAATACCCATTTATAGCCATCCATTTTTTTATCCGCCAGTAATTTCACTAGCTCCCAGTTTTTGTTCAAGCTTCCATATCCATATTATAGCTTTCTTCTATTTATCATTAGATAATACCTTGGACAGAATAGTGGGAACAGTTATGATGCTAAAGGTAACAAGGAAGGCCTTATGGAATGGTGAAAACTTCTTAAAGGACACGAAATTTAAGAATGGATATAGAGGTTTTTTGGGGAATTCTCTGGTCCCTTTCCTAAAAGCTATAAGAAAATCATGTTCAAGGCTACTCACACAAACTTCACAGCTATCTTGCAATGGAGGTGCAAAATTTGTTACCTCATTCTGAGGATTCGGATTAGATACAAGGACTAGCACAAATTCTGGAGTTATTACCTTCTTCCTTAAGAACACGTTACATTTGTCAAATCTTACATTCTTGTAAACAATATCAGATATTGGTTTAAGGGATTTTTAGACATCGAATTGAGTTCTGGGGAACAAGACTCATAATTAAACACGAGTAATGCTAGCAATTCAAAGACAAGACCTCTATCTTCCTCTATTGAACTCTTCCCTTGAAGATAAGGCTGATGAAAGTAGGACTCATACTCAAGGAACATGACATCCACCATGACATAAAATCTTTTTGAGGGAGGATGAAAAGATTTATAACCTTTATGAGTTGAAGAGTACCAGAAAAAAATATACTTCAAAGCCATAGGATCTAATTTTCTTCGAGTGGGACCATGAACATGGACAAAGACAACACACCCGAATATCTCAAGGACAAGATGGTTTGTTGTTTACAGGTTAGGGCTCTTGAATCCAAAAACTCTAGAAAGTAATTGGTTGATGATATATATGGCTACAATTACACCTTCCCCCAAAAAATTTTAATTACATTTGTTTGAAACAGAAAAGGCCCAATAGTTTCAAGAAAATGGTCATTTTTCATTTCTGTAACCCTATTTTGTTGTGGGGTGTAGACACATGAGAACTCATGAACCATACCTTCTATTTGAGAAATCGGATTAGAGTTTGATTGGAACAGATTTGAGCATTTTCTGTCCTAAATCATTTTTATGGTAGCACCAAATTAATTTTTAATCATAGAGTAAACATTTAGGAGGACAATGCCGACTTAAAATTTATGTTTTAAAAAAACAACCAAATAACACATGTACAGTCATCAATAAAATGTACAAACTATCTTGCCCCAAAGGTGGAGGGCCCCTAAATCTCATTATGAATCAAATAAAAATAAATAGTTATTAACAACTGAAAAGGGTACACATTTATGTTTAGATAGTTTACATATTTCACAATTGAATTTTCACCGTCTAAACTTTTAACTAAAGACAAACAAAATTCTAAGAACTCTAAATAACGGATGTAACTATTGGATGATAGAGTCAAACTTTCTCCTTATTGAATGAAAAGGGGTCAAAAATAAAAGAATAAGAAAACTTGTCCTTGAGAACACTTGATTTATTTGCTGTGCCAAGGTTGACGTCATCCGGTCCTCTACCAAGTCCAATCATCTTCCTGAATCCTTATGGACAACTTAGGGACATTAGGACATTTTTTAGCGTTAGAGATGAAAGGAATTGGAAATCTCCTTTTTCTTCTAAAGTGGTTAAGAAGCCACCGGCTGTGGCAATTTTTTGTTGCTTGGGCATAGGAAATAGGTAGAGAAATTGTTAAAGGAACTGGTCTATGATTGGTGGCTCCTGAGTCCATAACAAGGTTGTACAAGAGACATTTAAACCAATAGAAAATGAAAACTTAATTAACAAGCCAATGAACAAGTACCTGTAGGCTTGTTTAGACTGCTGATAAGGGATCTCACCCTCTCAATTTCTTCACCATTCAATACTCCTGTTACTGTGCTTTTGCATCCTCTGGCTGTGTTTTGTTTCTTTGTTGTTCTCCCTTCTGTCTCCTGACTTGGAGATTTTTTATTCAACTTCTAAGATAGTTCCCGATGTGGTGTGCTTTCTTGCAATAGGTACAGTATTGGCTGTCACAATTATGAATTATTGCTTCACCAGATTTCTCATGGTCTAAGGTTAGTGCTCTGTTAGTGGCATTATTTTTGTTGATAATTATTATAGAAGAGCTATCAATATTACAGGTCTCAAGCATCAGGCCTCTTCTACTTTCTTTACTATGAATTAAAGCTACCACCTCATTAAAAAATGGAACCTCAGGTTTACAAGTGTCTGGATACTTGGTCAAACTCAGGAATGAATTCATGCAGAAAATCATAGCTGTCTTGTTCAATGAATTCCTTGAGGATAGCAACATATTCAAAATATTTAGTTTTTAACACCTTGTTGGTCAAGTTCTTGTTATAGAGCTTTCAGCTAATTGACATATTCTATAACAGTTCTATTACCTTGTTTTGCAGCTTTTGTCTTTATTTTAACCTCATATACTTGGCAACATATCTAGCCTTTGAATAGGGTTGATGAAGTTAGTTCCAAAATGTCCTTCCAAGTAATCAAGAACATGCACGTGTCACAAATCTCAGGTATCATGAAGTTCCATAACAAGGTCATAATCATGGAGTCTTCTTCTTCCCATGCTTCAAACCAAGGATCTCTTGGTTTTGGTCCAGTGCTTGTGAGTTAATTGATTTTCTTTTTCCTTTTAGTGCAGTCCAAACAAGTTGGGACCATTTCAGGTAGTAACTTCCATCTAGTCTATATGCTGCCTGAATGGTTTGCAATTCCCTTATTGTTGGGACTTAACAATCTCCTCAATTTGAGCAGGGTGGTTGGTTTATGTAATTTATGACATCTTCTAGGTAACTTTATGTGGCAAAAGAAGCTCCAATAATGAAGGCTGATTGAAAAGAAAGAAAAAATTGCACAACTTCACACTACTAGCAATTAAGGCTGGTGAAAGGCCAAGTAGGCAGTGCACTGCAGCTTGAGGTAAGCCCCAGTGACTGCAGGGCTAAGGTAGGCAGAGGCATGCGGCTATCCTGGCTGAAAGGCGTTGGTCATGTGGCTGCTGCATGCAGATGCACGCAGCTGTCCTGGCTGGTCATGCAGCTGCTGCAGATAGAGGTGTGTGGCTGCTGCAGGTGGACACTTAGGGGTTGACGCAGCTAGTGTCTGGCTGTGTGCGGCTGTTGTTCTGGCTGCGCGTGGCTGCCGTTCTGGCTGGATGCGGCTGCTGTTCTGGCTGGATGCGGCTGCTGTTCTGGCTGGACGCAGCTGCTGCAGGTGGAAGTGCACAGCTGGATGGAGCTAGTTTCTGGCAGGGAGCAGTTATTTTTCTGGCTAGGGCTGGCTGCTGTTTTGACAGGATGCAGCTGCTGTTCTACTGAGTGCGGCTGCTGGCATGCGGAAATGAAGGTCAGAACTTGGGAGGATGCTGGTTAAGAAGGCCGGTTCTCTGAGTTTTAGGGTTATGTTTTGATTCCAACAAAAAAAAGGTCA
>NW_019014529.1:416537-429606 GCF_000150535.2 Carica papaya
ACAAACAGCAACAGTATCAGCAACAAACTCTTTCTACCGTACTTAAGGCAAGAAAAAGGAGAAAGGTGAAAGATGTATTTTGGCATAAGCATATAGTAACACCAGTCATGGCAGGGTATTCTTGGCAATTTCATTATCAAAGAGCTCTTTCTTCAATATGCTAATTTAGCAAGGACAGAAACCATGTCAACAGGATTAGGACCTTCATGATAATAGGTTTATAGTTGAAGTATATAGCTGCTGAATATAATGTCTTGGACAATGAGATCGCTCCCTATTTGTAGATATATGTGCAAAGTGACCGATGTCCTTCAAATAAGGCCTGGCCTATAATGCTTTACCAAACATTACCTTTCATTAGTAACAAGAAATTCCAGAAAGAAAATTACACAGAGCAACAAACTTCTAAATCTCTTACAACTGAACCACCTTGTGTACCGCTGATGTATTCACATACCTGTCAGCTGGCTTGCGGCTGGAAAATTTGGCTTTTGCAAGTCATTTCCAGCAAATGCCTGCAAAAGAGCAGAAAACTAGATTTTGTAAACCAGCAGAAACAGCTGTACATTGAATGTCAAAACTAGCATATGTTTCCTGAGAAAGAAAGCCAGAAATATGTAAAACAAACCTCTTCATTCTTCACTTGGGACGCATGCGAAACCATGCCAATGGGGATTGAAGCTGTCACACAATGAGAAAAGGGGCTATGATGAGCACGTGGCTTGTCAGATCTCAATAAATCAGATTCTTCTGCAATTCCAGAAGGCTGACTATTTAAATGTGCCCTGCTGTTCTCTTCTTCAACTAACCAACCCCCTTGCAGCTGTACTGGGGACAACAATTGTGTGGGTATTCTTGATAGGAGAGGAGGTTGGCCAGCATTCTGATTCCTTAAATCTAAACTAGGCTTTCCTGTTTGGAGTCTTCCAGCATCAGAAGAGTGGCTATCCCGTCTCACAGGAGCTCCAAGCAAACTAGGTTCTAAAACATCGTTGAAGACAAACTATGAGAATAAAGTTCAAGACATATATATTAACACAAAAACCAAGAACACCAAATTAAGAAAATGGCAAAACTTTATATCAAGATAAAGCCCATACTATTAGAAGGCGGAAGTACTGTTGCAGATGTGGATGCCATGACACTTGGAACTGCAACAGGTACCTGAGATGCTTCAGATCTCAATTCAGAACTATTATTTATTGAATGCACTGAAGAGTCTGCAACAGGCTTCTCTTCCTGAAAAATATAAGCAATTATCAAGTGAAGAATACGTGTCAAGTTCTTATGCAATTAATAGTATGTTGTTTAACAAAAGGCTTTAGCCCAATTAGTTGAGAACCTTGAGATACTAATTCTTCAAAAACCAATTAAGTCTTCAAATCCCCTTCCACCCAATAATTATTTTTTTCTACTTACTGGTTGGTTTAGTCTCCTTCCAACTTCAGCTCCACTTATTCCTTCACTGATGGGAACATTAGTATTGCCATTCGGTACAAACACAGCATCCTGCAATCAATAGCAGGTTACCAAACACTCTTGAAAAATCCTGATTAATAACCAGAAGTCACATATCTCTGTTACATTACCTCTGTCAACAAATAATTGCTCACATCAGGAGCATCAGGTAAATGTACCACTTCATCTTCATAGAAGACATCATTTACTCTCCGAATTAAATTCTCATCAAACTCTCTAGAGAAGAAATTGCATATAATGAAGTGATATCAGAAACTAATTTTTAGAATAAATATTTATATAAAAAAAAATTTATAAGTTAACATTTCTCACTTGAAAAAGTAACCTCTGACATTGCATGCAACATTTCTTGCTACACAGAGGACTGGAACAGCATTTGCTGTCTGATAATGAGGGGGAAAACAATATCAAGAAACTAGCCAACTTAGAAAAGAAAATAAAAGAATATTTCTTACTAAATGGGATTATTTTCTACCTCTGCCTGTGGAGCATAATATGGAGTGAATGGAGGAACAACATGAACACGGGGTTGGTCCTTATCTTCCCAAACCTTTGAACGATCATCAATTACCATTGCCATCTTTGGATGGCAGATTCCATCTTGGAAGACGTTGAGCAAAGATTTTCTCAAGCCTGTAGATTGGGAACAACTAAATGAATTAAACAATTTTTTGTATAAGGTAAAGCCAAGTCCTTACTACGAGCATCAACAAAATAATATTCTACAAAGACAATAGCACACTTAATTAGCCAACCACAGAAGAAGTATAATTAATTAAACCATTTTTCCAAACAGAACAAACAAAAGAGAAAGGAAAAACGCCAAAAAAGTTGGGCACAAGAAAATATAGAGGGTGTTCAGTTTGTTTTTTTTTTAGTCAAAAGTGCTCAAGGCTTATTTTGTCTAAAAAAGGGCTACGAAGTGTTTATCAAGGCACAAGAAGTGCTGAAAGCTCAAAAGCTTTTAACTCAATGAAAGAAGCTCCTAATACCAAGGAGCTTTTGGCAGGTAGCTTTAATTCCAGTTAAACATATTTTCCTACGAATATACTTCTCGCCGAAACTAAATTCTAACTCTCACCCAATAAAAGTTTGGATCTCCTTATGCCTACCTCTTCTTCAATATATCTCTTCCTGATGTTCCTTCCAATCTTACCATCTATTGCATCTCCTCTCCCAACAAAAAATTTTATTATTTACGACATACTAATGTTTTTGAAGATGTTATACATTTCATTGGATGTTGTTATGTAATTATTAAAAATTCATGAAGAAATTACCTTTTGTTTGATATTAATAATTATCTCTTTTAGAATAAGAATAATTACTTTATACAAAGTTTAACTAATTTCTGAACAGTAAAATTTAACAGTAAGAAAACTAAAATTCTTAAGTTGATAAATTTATTTGAATTTATTTTTAAATATTCAAGGAGCAAAAACACAGAATTTTTTTAATTATACGAACAACTAGTTTTCATTTTTTGTTATTCAAATAATTTTACTAAACACTTCACATATTTTCAAATCTACAAGTCTGAAAAATAAGTCAAACAATCCAAACAATCAAAGACCTTAAAGCACAATGACTTAAAGCCAGTTAAGACTGAAAGCTATATGAACTTATATCACCAAACAAAAAAAAAAAGCCAATTAACGTATTCATACTTTGTAAAATTAATTGCATGATGACTATGTAGTTACTAGTCCCAGTAAGATGATTCATCAAAGCTATGGAGCACTTGCCTGATTTAACACAGATAACACGATCCAACAGTTGCTTTGAACCTATTAGGTGCGCCTCTGGATCAAGAAGCCGCCACATTTCTAATGCATAATCCCTTTCTGCCATGGTGCAAACATAAACCTCAAATCTTTTCCGACCTTTTGCAGTTAAATAACTTCTCAAATCTTCCCATGCTGGTCGTAATCTTACAAGCACACTGGTATCACGAATCTGCATAAGAAATAGAGAGAGTAAATTTGTGGGAAAGAAATTCCAGTTCACTGTGGATGTAGGTAGATGAAAAACTTATCCACAAATTTTGTGTCCTATTGAAGAATATCAGTTCAGCATATTCTACACAACACATTAAACAGATTAAACACTGTAGACTTGTTCCTCACTAGCCTTTATTAGACCAGCAATATCCTAAGGTTTGCACATCTAGAATCAACGTCTAGAATCAATATCTACATCAGTAATTCCATGTTAGACAAACGTATTCATTTGTTAATAACGTACAAATGTAAATATCATTTATCGACGAGAACTAGCTTGTCTGAGAGTCACAAGAAATCACCTGTGAGACTATCCATGACCTAAACAGCACATTATCCTTTAGTTAACAGTAGTATGTGACAACCAAGACGGTCCATTAAAAACTTAATAGGAATTAACTCATAATCAACAAAAAACAATACTAAAAAATTTTTAGAACAGGACATTGTTATCAAAAGATATTAATAAATTAACACCACATTCACCAAAAAATGTACAAATACCACAAAACCCAACTAATTCATTAGCATCAGACGCCATTGTCCTAAATACAGAGCTAGTAGAGTAAACTAATGAGAAAAGACATTAACATAAGTTATGCCATGCCAATGTAACCAACAGGCAACGACTTCATCAACAATGTGCAAAATATCTTAAACTTCCAAGATTTTAAAATTGTCCTCTCTCTCACATATCCAGAAGGTTTTTTTTTTTTTTTTAATAAAAAGAATGTAGATATAAAATCAAAAGACATCAAGAGAGTGTCATCCATATACAAGATATTTACAGCATGGTGTATCAATAATATTCCCAAAATCCTCTAACCTATAAATGTCATGACCCAAGATCAGAGAACCAAAAACATGTATCCATCTATCCCTAATTCTAGCCATATCCCCAGAAGGACATACTATGTCTCTTATTAAAAACTCCACCTGCTATAACAATAATCTTGATAAAAGGGACAAACAAACATATCATAGCTCTAGCCTAAACAAAGTGAACTTCTAGCCTAAGAAAAAAGAATCAGTATTCTTTGTAGAAATTTCAAAACACCCAACTGTTTTCCAAAAGGGTGGAATCAATTTACTCCAAACATTAGCATCATCAAGGCATATTTTGCAGAACAAACTAATTATGTATCAATCTATGTATCAAGTTATCAATCAGCATAATCCAGTCATAAAAGAACATTTCAGCAAATAAGTAGGTAAGCAAATGTCCTAACCTCTGGATTGATGCGAGTGAGAACAATATTCCTCTCTTGCAACCTAATTACTGGACGGACAAGTTTCTCATGGCTATTGAATAGTGTAGGAACCTCCTCTGCTTGAGCCTTGAACATCTTACCATTATCCAAGACAAAATCGCTCTCAGCATATTGCTTCAACAGCATCCGGTCATCCATATACCTCTTCATTTCAGCTTGCATTCCATTTATCCTAACTGAATCAGTCTCCCGAGAAATCCAAGCTTTGAGAGCATCAATTCGGTCCTCGAATGATTTCATTGTGTTTGCAACAATAAGAGTTTCATCAAGATCAAACACAATAGCTAGACATCGCATATTTAGCATCCTTAAGCAGGATTCGTAGAGACTTGTAGGAACGGAAAAGCACCAAAAACACGGAAATTTTTTTTGCTTACTTGGCATTGCAACCAAGTGAATCTCCTCATTTCCAAGCAATACCACCGCAGTCTGCATTACAAAATCCAAAGTCGATCACATTATGGAATTTTACTTTAATCACTACATAATCAAGCCAGTCAACTGCTGGATTTGGCAATTGAACGAAGCAGTTTAATGCTCTAATCAAAATAATAATTATGTCACGATCATCCGCAAATAAAGCTTTTATCTCAGAAAAAAAAAAAAATCCGCAAATAAAGCAAGAAAGAAATAGCTGAGAATTCGAGAAGAAAAAACATAGGAATATCATGTCGATACGACTAGCTGAGACCTTCAACTCGTGGAAGCAGGAAGCGTGAAGTTTCGTCAAAAAAAACTGGTCAACTGGAGACGAAGATTCGAGCTTGCAGCACACCGAAAACGAAGAAATTGTTTGAAGAACCGATAGCGGAGGACATCGTTCGCTAAGCGTCGAAAAGTGATGAATTCGTATCTCGTTGTTTGGAAACTGAAAATTCTGGTCCTTAACCGGAACAGTGTCCAGTTCTCCCAAAAGAGTCTCCGCCTGATAAACCATAGATTTAAACCCTAAACGACTCATTGAATCAAGTAAGAAGAAGAATAGCCAAGGAAACAGTTAACAACAAAAGCAAACACGCAAATGTATGAAACTAGAGGATAATTGCAAAATCCGGAGGCTGAATATCCTTCTCTATTCCCTCTCTTTGTTGCTTCCCATTTCCTTACACATTTGGACTCTCTGTCCCCCCTCCCCCTACGGTTTCAATTGCTTCAAACGAGGGACTCGAGTGAGTGCCGCTATTTATAGGAAGTTACTGAAATTTTAGTGCTGGGATTGTACAAATTTACGAAAATACCAGTTGTGGACCCCACAAGCCTCACGCCTTAGTTCAGCGAAATTGCTATGATCAAGCATCCAGCAAAGGATGATGGAAAGACACATCGTATACGTGGCACATGTTAAAGGTGGCGATATTTGAAGGAAACGCATCTCAACCGTCCGATACTTTAGTTTCTTCTTCCCACCAATTAAGTTTTTTTTTTATTTTTTTATTTTTTTATATATATACCTGGATTAGATTTCGGGGTCACACTTAATCTTGTATTAAATAAAAAATTTGTATTACATATTTATAATAATGTAAAATTGAAGAAAATAAATAATGAGAATGAAATATGGGGAAAAACTTAAAATAGAATTAGAAACTAAGAAAAAATTCTCCAAGAAAAGCTAAAAATACACCAAAGAGGAAAAAAGAAACCTGAAATGAATTTTTTTAGTTTTATTTTTTAAATTTGTATATTTATATATATATAATCAAATTAATACTTACCCTTATTGGTCTGCGAAGATATAAACCACTTAAGTAGAGGTAATTGCATTAATCCATCAAATAGTACTTAATTTATGTTTTAGATTATCAGATTTTGAAGAAAAAAATTTATATAACTTTTATCGAAGCCCATAAAATATCACTATAATCTTAATAAAAAAATATGGTTGAAGACTTTAAAAATTTATGTAAGTTAATTGGAAGATAGTACGATCATTTAATAAGATATTTCGTACGATTATTTATTTTATGAAAGATTGGTTATTTGAATCTCCGTAGAAGTTCTTGGCTGAAGCTGAAAAAAAAAAAAGATTATTAGAGAGCAGTTACAAAATTTATTCCACAAGAGGTGCTATCTTAAAAAATAATATTGAAAGGGGAAAGATGAGGAGAAGAAGAAGAAGAAACAGACATTTTTGTGATCAAGAGACCTAAGCCTGGAAAGCTGACTGACCCCTCTGAATTAATTGTGAATATGCAAATAAATTTTAACAAAAAAATTATAGAGATGTTCTGAACATAGAGCCCAAGAAATATGATGCTATTAACTAGAAACTTTCTATTTCATACATTTGAATGGGCCACCAAGTGTGTATACATCTGCAGTAGGAGGCATTTACTGTTTTATTTCCAACCCGAAATGAATATTTGCATTCATTGCAAAACAACTTATACAAGAAAATAGCAGAGCATGTAGGAGTAAGAGAAAACAGAACAATGCAGAGAATTTACAAGATCAGCAAAAATGGTCAACAATTGGCTGTAAGTAGATGCATCACCTCGGAAGCATCTGTGTTATACTCTGAGAACCTGAAAGCTGGATTGAGCTTACAGGAGGCTCAACCGATTGCTTGCCTTTGTTTTTCTGAGAAGATGATGTCTCATCTGAACTACCACCACCTAAGTGCTTCGAGGAGTGCCCACGATATATACCCGGCTCAGTCAGCAGCTTCTCGTTAAGGGTGACCTCTCGAGAAAGCATCTCCAGGACTTGCTTCATGGTCGGTCTTTGCTGTGCAGCTGCCTGGGTGCAAAAGAGTGCAACCTTGATGAATCGTAAAATCTCATTCTTGGGGTATTTGGTTAGTTCTGGATCTACAAGATCCAGGAGCCTGCCCTCTTCCCTAAGCTTCCATGCCTGTAAAAAGCATCTAATATTAGTTGAAATACGATCTTCATCTGGTGGATATTAAGGTAACTGATACATGATGCAAGATTTTTGGAGGTTTAGAAAGATACCCATTCGACAAGAACCAGTAAATCCTCTCCAAACGCTGCCTTGCTACTGCTACTGCCACTAACTATTTCAAGCAAGAGCACCCCAAAACTGTATACATCTGCCTTTTTTGTGAGCTGTCCTAACAGGGCGTACTCTGGGGCTAGATATCCCCTGCATGCATATATAAGACTACCATTACAATGCATACTTGAAATAGAACACAACACAGTTGCTTATTGAGCACATCGTTAGCAGCCCAGGAAAGGATCTGTTTATTGCGTACTCAGCATAACATCATAACCAGATATATCGTTTGCGTATAATACCACTCTCTGCTAAAAAATACCGATTCTGAGAAATAGGTTTAAGGAACAAGGTCCTAGATAATACTTTGTGAACTGTAAATCTTTTGAAGTCCTAATTTCGTATGGTTTTTTAAAATCTCTCAACGTATAATAGATCAAGAACAGACAGCAAAGACAAAGAAGAAAAAAAAAATTCGTACTTACACTGTTCCTGCCACTCGAGTACTAACATGAGTTACGTTGTCTGGAAAAAGCTTTGCCAGCCCAAAATCTCCTATCTTGGGACAAAAGTTTACGTCAAGGAGTATATTACTAGCTTTAATATCTCTGTGAACGATATGAGGTTCAACTTCCTCATGAAGGAATGCAAGACCAGTAGCTGTACCCAAGCAAATAGCAGATCTCTTAGGCCAATCGAGAAAAACATGCTTGCTTTTTGAACCTGAAACAGGTGAATTCAAGGGCGTTAGCATTTTGACACATTGGAAAGTCGTGTCTATAAACTTGATATATGACAGTGATCACCAATCAGAGTATCGGACAAGCAAAACTTCCAGTTGTTATAAAAGCCAATAATATCAACAATGAGTGTTGACAACCTGGGCTCCCATTAACAACCCGCTCGACTTACACAAATCCCTATCCATAAAAAAAAGTGAGTATAACCAATTGACACAGCTGCCAAATCTCTCCCACGTTAAACACCCCATCCTATCCATATGATGAAAGGAAAGAAATAGAAATTAACATAAATGTGATAGTGCAAATAGAAATTAACACAAATGTGACAGTGCTATGTGCACCAGATGAGAGCTTACATGCAAAAATACATCTGCAACCGCCTATACAGGGCTAATAGGATTAGAAGAAGATAGGAGCTCATACTCAACAAACATCTAAAGAAGACGGGGAGTAAGAAAAAGGCAGTTTTTCCTAGTACACCTTATTGATACTACAAACTCTTTCTATTCCACGAGCAGACACCTCTGGGGAGAATCTTCCTTTCACTGCTTGCTCTTTAACCTGCCTCAAGAAGGGAGATTACTATAAGATTATTAGTGTATGTAGGATTGGTCTCTCGAATTTGAGTAGGTCTAGTTCTTCCCTAAGGCTAGAGCATTAGCTTCTTCAAACATGGTGAGAAAGAATCATAAATCATATAGTTAACGGTTAAAAGAAGAAAAGAAAAACACAAACAATTGAAAAAAATGGCTCAACTAATAAGACCAGGAAATTTTGTTGCGATTCAGAATACTTTATCCTTCTGAAGTTCATAATAATTTATATAAAATGAATGCAGCTTAAACATTCTTGTGGGTTTACCAAGTAAAGCATTTCCAAGGCTGTTGTTCTCCAGATATTCGTATATTAAAATCCGATTATTTCCCTCAACGCAACAGCCTATGAGTTCAACAAGGTTTGGATGCCGAATATTTGATATCATGTTGATTTCTGTCAAGAATTCTCGTGTTCCTTGTTTAGATTCTGCAGAAAGAGACTTGATTGCTACTTGAGTTCCATTCTTTAAAACTCCCTGCGAATATAAATGTGATTACTAGCTAAGAAAATACTCAATGAGGATCTATCTAACTTCGCTGCAGCTATGATACAGAAAATTAAATGAACAATGGCTATCCAGCTCACCTTGTAGACAACTCCATAACCACCTCCACCAATTCTGTTGGATGGATGGAAGTTCCCTGTTGCTGATCTTAATGAACTATAAGAAAAGAGCCTCACATTGTTGGTAGCAATTTCTGAAAATGCAAAAACACCAAATACACAGGCATGTGAGAACTTTCTCAAGTTGTATGATATCCTAACATGATGTGCTGAAAGAGTAAATTAGGAGTGATGAAAAATACGGGCAAAAGATCATGGATATAATAAATGCCTAAGGTAGGCATACCCGACTACCAAACTGAAAAGATTATGGCAGCATATATTTGACTGCTTTTGCGGTTAACTCGGTAATCAATCATTCACAGTCAGACAGAAGTGATTTCTATGAGATCACTCCAGTATTCAAGAAAGGAGATTTTTGAGAAACGGGGTTTATAAGAACTTTGACATAAAAATGGGACTCTGAGAAGCAATATGTGGACAAGAACATGTCATAAGCATCATGGCCCCATCAAATAGGAAGGCAAAAAGAAGAAACCCATTATAGAACATGATCAAGAATTATTGGATTTTTTCATACAAATCATAAGGAAGAAGTCCTTCAAATAATCCTCCTCCATTAGTCAACACTGTCCCTGGAAGCCAATCCTGTTAATTTAATAACAAACTGAAGCCAATTAAGGTCCATTTTCCACTTAATTCTCACCATGAGAACCTTTGCTTAGAGGACCTCAAGCATCCCATAAACAAAAGAAGGCTAAATACCATTTTTTATTTCATGGAAAAAAACGAAGCTATCATTTGAAGAAATCATCAAGACAGAGAACTCCATAACGTTAAGTAAAGAGCTCAGCCAAAAACCATCATTACTCATGCTTCGTTTTGCTGAAGATATCATTAAAAATTATGCCCTTTGTATCAGAGTAAAACAATGAACAACACTGATGATAGGCGTGAACCCAAAAAAAAAGGAAGAAAACCATCACCTTGTGCTTGTCTCTGACGGCCACCATTCTGTCCCCTGCACCAATCAAACCCACCAAAGCAGCATAAATTCATTGCAGCACAAGAACTTGAGTGTCCGTAGCTGATGAACTTCACCATTCAAGAACCATATCTCTTCTCCAAACTTGAAAAAACAAAGAACCAATTAAGATAAGACGCTAACGGTGAAAATCATACAAGGTCACAGCTGAATTTGAAAGCCACAGCCCATCGTCGAGCTGCCCTGAAACGCCGGGAACCGAAACGGTGGCGTTTACAAGTGTGAAAATATTGCTGGTTCTTGAAGGCAGAAAAACAAAAGTGGGTTTGGAAAGAAAAGAAATTAGGAGACGTAAGTGGAAAAGAATGAGATCCATTAACGAAGAAGTAATATAATGGAGTGGAGTAATACTAAGAATGAAAAATCTTTTTCTTTCGTGAATTTGATAATTAGAAGACAGAGAATAGGAAGAAGTGAAAACGACACCGTTGTTGGTCCTTTAATTACGTCAGCGAAGACACGACAACGAAACGACTTTTGGTATCCTCGTGGGAGGAGTTGTATTTGTAAATGGTGGCTGGTGAGAAGGTGGGGTAGACTTTTTCTAACCTAAATTTTGGAAATAAAATTATGTAGTTTCTATTTTTAATAGTTTTTAATTATAAATTATCATTTAATACCCAGAAAAATAAATTTTAATTACTTAACAAATGTACATATATATATTTGATTTATAAATATAAATTCTTTTAAGTTCACTGAAATCATATTATTTAAATTCTCATCATGTCTGTCAATATTATTATCAAAATATAATATACAATATTCTCAATAATTTTTTAAATAAATAAATATTTATATATATATATATATCAAGTGCTATACTCTGTGACACAAAGAAAAAACAGGTAAAAGATGAAAAGAATCACTTTCTCCCTCTCTCAACCGATTTCATGTACGGCTTACTCCCGTATTAAATGCTGATTTTTTTTAGTGGCATTAAATGCTGATTTTTGTATGTGGTTAACACTTTTGTTTTTATATATAAACACAAGTTGACGATAATAATAATTGAAAACGACCTTTGCAAAAAAAAATATATAAATTATTCAGATTAAAAATAAATTTAACTGTATCGATTAATATTGACAGTATATTTTATAATAAAATGGGTAAATACATTAATTAAGATTAAACTCTGAAATACATATATATTATACCATTTTGTTAAATTATGGTCGTTGTTCTTTAAATTTTTAGAGATCATCCAAATTTACCTAAAAAATTTAACTTCAATCAAGATATTTTCTATTCTCAATTTTAACAGTTCGTCTTCGTTCGTACAGAGATTAACTCCAAACTATAAATTGTTTAGAATCTATATCTTTTTGAGATTCTCTTTATTAACTAGTTATAAACAGAAAAAAGATTGTCTTCTTTTCGATGATTAGGTTCCATGATAAGGGATATGATGTGTGAATTTATTATATCTAGATATACTTTCATTCATTAAGTTCCTAAAAAACATATATTGTTGCTTGATTTACTATTGATTGTTGCATTAAATTATATTTTTATGTCTCCATTTTCTATTTTAAGCTCTGTAATGGGTTCTGGATAAATTTTTTACTATAGAGAGACACTTTCATAAAGTTAAACGATGAACGAACTGCATTTGTCAAATTATGTGCCTAAAACTTATTATAGATGTCTTGTTCCAATCTAGTTTTGTTTCTCCATTTCCACACATGATCAAAAATAATAAAAGTATATATCAATAATTCTTGTCCATTTATGTTATTGTTATTATCTTGCTTCTGCAAATTAAATGGAAATAATGAGAACTCCAATAATGTTGAAAGTTAAGAACATCAATTTTAAGACCCTATTTAGAGCTTAGCCAAAGAGCTTCCATAACATGAAAATTTAGGAATAGATCTTCATAAGTTTCATAAAGTCGACTCATAAAATAGATAGATATTACTATTTAGGTCTTTTGATAATCATAAAATACTATAGTTTAGGAGTCTTGACCAAGAAATTTTTGCGTTTCTCCATTATGTGAGCTTTCTAGAGTTATTTCAAGAGGGTTTGCTTAAGTCCTTCTATATTTTGTTTGAGATGGTTGATAAGAGAGTCTATCGACTGACTTTAATACTTTATGTTCTACTATATTATAGGGATCTATATCCATTTATCCTTATGTTGAGTAAGGGATAATCAAATTTTTAGAACTTCCAATATAGTTATTATATGAAAGATTTCCTTAGTTCTCTTATATCCATGGCATGATGCTTTGATCAATTAGTTGGTTTACTAATATATACTCTATGTAACGACCCCGAAAATTAAAAAGGAATGTACATAAAAATTTTAAGTGCGGAAGCGAAATAAAAGATTATGGTTAACATCTCTTACACATAGCCAAAACGTACTAACATATGAAGATAAGTTAGCTAACGAAATACTATA
>NW_019014529.1:431029-442640 GCF_000150535.2 Carica papaya
GGCGGCGCCGCAAGCGTCGGCAATCCACATTGAGTTGGCCGTTTTCAGTCGAATTCGGCCAAACTTATATTGATTCCTGTGATAAAACACCCCTAGGGCCCTCGGTGGGCCGAAAACCGAAACTTACTGGTAGTAGGGCTCTCCGATGCAGCGGCTTCTCCGGCTCGAGTTGCAATTTGGTGTTTTACTCTGGTCAACCTGTAGAGAAAGGAACGGTGATCACAATTGTGTAAAAATTACATCGAACGGAAATGGGAAAAGGTCTCATTGGAAGCAAAAATCCAGAAGACCCACGGCGACGCTGCTGGGTTTCAGCGGTATTTTCCGGCCAATTGGCCAGTGTTTTGGCTCCGATTTGGCCACAGGTGGGTTTAGAATCGAAATCCGAGCTAAGGGGAGAATTTTTACCTCGTTTGGCGGCCGGAAAGTGCTCTAGTGTGGCGGCGGGTAGCGGCGATCGGTTCCCCGGTGGCTGGGCTGTCTTCTCCAGAGAGAGCTCTGGTGGCTAGGGTTAGGGTTTGGGTGTGGATGAGATTATTTATAACTTTCCGCTTTTAATCTGAACTGTCTATCGCGATTTAATCTGGATCGTCCGATCGCGATTAAATAGGGAATGAATCTAGATCGTTCATCGCAATGAGATCTGGACTGTCCGTGCGCAATTCAATCTGTACCGTTCGTATGTGTGAAATCTGGGCCGTCCGCACGCATCTTTGATCTGGACTGTTCGTGCGCGCGGGAACGGATCTCGGCCGTTCGATAGCGCGCAGGCAGATCGCCCACGTGGCTCCCTTCCACGTGGCCTCTCCGTCAGTGTCTCTACCACGCGACGTGTCCTGGTTGGTCGGAGCTGCTGACCGGGCTGCTGACGTAGCACAATTTTTCTAAATTGCGTTTCGACCTCCGGTTTTCAATTTTCTTTTCAAAAATACCCCTATAATCCAAATTTTCACCTTTTTTTTCTAAAATTATTTTCAATTAAATTCTAAAAATAATTTTATCCTTTATTATTATTATTATTATTATTATTTCTATTTAATTAAATTAAACTAATTTAAAACTATATATTATTACATGATAAATTATTATATTCATATATAAAAAAATTAAAATAAAATAATACTAATAAAAAAAAATTAGGGTGTTACACTCTAGGTCTCCATATGCTTGGGAATGAAGTCTGTGAAGTTAGGGATCCACAGGTCTTCTTAAGTCAAAGTAGATTCCCAATATGATTTTTATGCATGCTATTTTTCTAATCAAGTCTCTAGTTTTTATGATATTATTCTAAAATAAAGAGATTTATCTTCTCTTTGATATTAAGAAAAAATTAGCTTGTTTTAAATATTTGGCCTTAATAGTTTCCATCCAAGGTCTTTGTTCATTACTGATCAATTTTTAAATCAATTTACAAACTAAGGCCAAATGAAAAATTCTTGAATGATAAATCTCCTACAGCTCTACTCAGGCCCACTAATTAGAGTATATCTTCTATTATTTCCTTCTTTGAAGTTTTACTAAAACCTTCTAGTTAATTTATCAAGATTATCACAAATTTCGTGAGGAATAACAAAAATAGGCGTGCTATAAGAATGTATAGAATTTAATACTGACTTGATTGATATAGACCTTCCAACATTTAAGAGTAGTTTGGCTTTTTAACCTACAAGTTAGCTTCAAATTTGCATATGAGCCCTCAAATATTTCCTTTAACTCTACTTTCAATTAGTGGGAGACCCATATACTTTGTGTTTTTTTTATGTAGTATTTAATCTTAGTTGAAAATTTTTCGCTCATTCCTCTTGATGTTGCTAGAATATAAGACATAAAATTTTAAATATTCAGGTTCTGTCTCGACCAGCAATGTATTGCTCTCTACATTTCAGAATTCCTAATAGCTCTTTCATATTTTCTTGACAAAATATGAGTAAATCATCTACAAACAACAAGTGAATTATTAATAGAGCATTTCGAACCACTTTAACTCCATGAATGAACCCTTCCACCTCAACTTCACTAAAATTCGTGATAACGCTTTTGTATAAAGAATAAACAAAAAATAAAGAGAAAAATGATCTCCTTGTCTTAAACCCTTTTTTTGGGTGGAGTCTTCAGAAGGTATCTCATTAGTAATAAATTTATAGGATATAGTAGTTATATATTGTAAAATTAAATTTCTAACATTTGAAGATAAACCAAGATTGCACAATATTTGATTTAAGAATGACCATTCTCTTTTGTCAAATATTTTTTCCATATCACGTTTAACTGCTATCTAGCCCTTTATTTCCTTTGCTTCCTCTCATGGGATTTATCAATTGATTTATAATATCATATTTATCCTGAAAGCATCTTCTTTTGATAAAAGTTATTTGTATTATGAAGTAATTTTTCTAGGACTAAGCTAATTGGCCAAGATATTAGAGAAATTTTATAAATGATATTGCATTATGAAATTGACCTAGGATTTTGGGTTTTTCTTGCTCCCTCATAGTTAGGAATAAATAGTAAATATGCTTGGTTAAATTATTTCAGTATAAAATTTTACATGAAGAATTTATTTGACTGTATTAATAACTTCCTCTTTAATAGTATACCATTAAACATGATAGAAAATAGTAGACGTTTTATCTGAATCAGGAGCTTGATGAGCTCCAATAGATTTGATTGCCTCATAGATTTCTTGTTTATTAGGTATACTTATCGAGTTCAAGTTTTCATCATCAATGATAATAAGCTGGAAAAGATCTTTGATTCTTTTTCCAATTCAATTTCTGTGATCAAAAAAATAAATTCTAACCAATCAACTTTAAATTTTAAAAAATTATTTCATATAACTAGTTTATAGCGATAATCATATATATTACCTTACATTAATTTTATTAATCCACTTAAATTTTTGTCAAATGATATCACATAAATTTACATATTTAAAAAATATTTATCGCTCTATTTTTTAAATTTTACTTTGTCAACTAAACAAAAACGAAATTAGAAATTTTGTTTCCACTGTCTCTGTGTGTGTGTATATATATTATAGTTTTGCAAATAAAAATTAATTTGAACCCTTAAGATTCTATCTTCAAAAGTCTTATTATACTTTCCTCCAACTCCAATAACATTAAACTAGAAAAAATTTCAACATCTATCATCAATACCATATAAAAAAATTACAGATCGGTTTTCATCCAATATAATAAATACACACACACACACACACGCGTATTTGACAACCATGTTTTTCAACTCTACTAAATAGTATACTTAAAAAAACTGACCCAAAAGAAAAAAAAAAAGATTTCAAAACATAATTTGATTGCTTACCAAATCTTGAAATATATATATATATATTTTGGAGACTGACTCTTTGGAATATTAAAACTTGATTAAGCATCAAATCTTGGGTTTAGGTTCTTAATAATTTTACTTAGTCAACCGCAGAAAAAGAATCAAGTCAAAAACATCCAGAAGGTTGACGATGCCCGTTTTAGATTAGTGGGTCAAATGCAAGCAAGAGATTGACAATATTTTTTCCTCCGACAAAAAGTAGGGTTTATAAACTATTTAAGATTTACTCTTTTTTACGAGGTTAGGAGTTAATTACAATTTAATATGGTAAATTTCTCAAGAACAAAAGAACAGTTGGGAGTAAATTTCTCAACTTTGAGTAAAAATAATAAAACTACAAATAGAAGAGGTTACGTTTCATAATTATTTTAAAACCTAAAACCTAAAAAAAAAAAAAAAAAAAAGACGAAATTATTTTTGTGCATGACAAGAATGAAATGTCAAGTTCTTCAACCACCACGTACCAAAATGAAGTAATGCAAAAAGAGACACGTGGACATGCAGATCATCTCTAAGCTTCCTCTTGCCTTGGTCTTAAATATTAACGTTGAAAACCCTAATCACATCTTCGTTTTCCATACTTTTTCCCATTATATTTTTCAGTTCTTAACGATTTGATTTTGATTTTGATTTTTAATTAATCTTCTTATCATCACCATTAAAATTAACCATGGGTACCCATATTTTCTTCTGCAACAACTCATCACGGCCTCTCTCGCTTATCAAACTTTCTAGATCATGTCTCTACACGCAAGTCAAGGTAATTACATATACATATATGTGTATTGTATTTAGTATGCAAATTATTTTTACGTCGTGTCTGTTTGTGTGTGTCGTGATTTTTATTGATTTAGGTTTAATTAATATATCAATAATCTGAATTAATCATGTATAATCAAGACAACAAATAATTTCAGAGTTACAGCGAAAGTGGAAAAGGCCGGAAGAAGAGTGAAAATAAAGGTAACGGTCACGAAATATTAATAGAACAGGAGAGAGCGTCATCGACGGCTGACGAGTTCAAAAAGGTGGCGGAGGAAAAAGTGAGGATGGCGACGGAGCAAGGGGTAAGGAACCAGACGGTGGAGAAGACATTTGATGCCACCGGAGAAGCCATTGAACATGCAGACGTTGAATCTGCGAGGAAGAGTTATAGTCAGCATGAAGGCGGAGCAAAGCATCATAAGAGTGAAGATGATTAATGATGATGAATATTTTTTTACTAAATTAATTAGAATGTTAGTTGGCGTGATTTTGATAATTAATTATGTTTTATTTTTAATAATATTAATTAACGCCGGGTTAGAAGCGCTTGGAGGGAAGGTGGTTTTATGTATGTGCATAACATGGTTGATTGAATAAGGTACGTACGTTGCTTTTATCAGTTGATTAGATATATATTATTATTATTATCTCACATGACGACCAGTAAGAGAGATGCAAAAGGCTACACGTTCCTATTACCATACATTTTCATAATCTAAACAGTCTGTTACACAACAAATTTTACAGCTTTCCTACAATCTCGTAGAAACGGGTAGTTTCCTCGTGAATAAGCATATAAAAAGCAATGTGGGAGCATTAATAATGGTGGTGTGTGTAACCCATGGTCATCGACCATGCAGGCTGGTGGGAGAGGAGTTTCCTCTCTCACTTCCGACATCATTGTCTTCCATTTCACTTCCATCCAGGCAAAACGAGATATTGTTGACACTTGGCTCAGAGCTAGCATTGCTGCTTGTAGCAAGAGGAGAGTCTGAAATGCTTACAGTCCTACTTTTTGTAGATCCTGATCTCACACTGTACATGGAGGAAGCTGGAATGTTTGTCATGAGCGGGCGAAGGTTACCAGAAATGCTTTTCCGTATATCCTGCAAAGGCATAAGCAAAAACCTCAAATACTAACATTCATATCTTCCTCAATGTAAAGACCATCCATTAGTCTTTAGCTGGTTCTAACAATATATGATAGATAAGAGGGGCAAATGAGGTATTTCATGAAAGAGAACGAAGCAAAACATGAAATCAAGCAGGCCCAAAAGGATCATGGATCTAATCACGCAATACTCAATTGTTCTAGTTATGCAAGAAAAGAAAGCATACCATATGTCTCAAAGCCATGTCAAGAGATTTCTTAGAGAGTGTTCTCCCAAAGCCTGAGCTGTCAAGAGAAGAGAACTTCCCAGCTGTATGGGCAGACCGATGGTCATCTAGCTTTGGTGGTACTAGTTTCCTCATGTTTACTACTCTTTCAACCATTTTGGTTCCAATTACAACTGGACTCACATTGTCAGTGTTATTGGAATGTGCCCTGCGTACCGAAGGTATGGTTGAACTATTACCACTGGGATTCCCAACAGATGACCTTCCTCTAGAAGGAGAGCACGATTGCCTTCTGGGTCTGCCATTAGTACCAGCCTCCACAGAAGATGATCGAGCACTTGAGGCTCCTGGTCTACCTCGAGAAGCTGAAGCAGGCCTATCTGGTACTGATGTCCTCAAATTTGGTGGAGCTTCAAGTGAGAAGCCAGGCATCTCAGATGGTTTCCAGGGCCTAGACTTCACGGTTGGAGAAGTTCCACGAGATGGAGCTACCTTGTTCAAGGCTGTGGGACTAGACTTTGACACCAAGGAAGACTGATCAGAAGCAGGAATAGATACAGTAGGCGTGCTTGATTGAGTTGCTGTGCGACGGGTTGGTGTTGCTGATCTTGATGTAGATTTTGGAGCTGGTAGGGAGGATCTACTAGTTGGTGTTGAGGAACGTACTGGAACAGAGGGTCTACTAGTTGGTGTTGAGGAACGTGCTGGAACAGAGGGTCTAGCAGTTGGTGTTGAAGAACGTGCACGGGATCTAGTAGGAGTTGATGATCTGACTGCGGGAGTAGCAGTCTTAGTGGAAGGCAATGTTGCCCGTGAAGTTGGTGTAGATGGTCTTGAAGGTTTGGTTGTTGCTGGTAGAGTAGCCCGCCCAGTTGGCGTAGCAGGTCTGCTAGCAGATTTCAATCCACAAGAGGATGAGGGCCTTCTAGTACCACTGCTGGAAGAATTCAGACCAGATGGCAAAGTAGAATGCTTAGGTGCTATTTTGCCCCTTGAAACAAGTTCTTCTTGGAAATTTGCGAGCTGCAATCCAGGGCAACGTCAATGAGCAAGTCATGAAATATGAGGAACTACCATAGAAAGAGGAGAAAAAATATGATGGACAATATTCATCATTAGAGAACCATGGAAAGACTGGGATTTGGAACTTCTACTCAGGATCGCCCAACTCATAAGTTTATTGTGGGCAAAGCTATACATGCACATGCCTATCAGAACAGTTGAAAAAGAGTATGACTTAATAGAGGTTCTTACCCTTGATTTTAGAACAGTTGGACGAGCATTAGGCACCTCAAGTTGGCTCATTAAGGTTTTCAGTGATTCCCTCTCCAAAGAAGGAAAGAGGGGCGTGCCAGGAGGTGTAAGGAGCCTGAATACAGAAAACATCCTCAATAAATATAGAATCAAACAAATTCTTCAAAGTATATTGTACCATTGTGATAAAACATAAATCCAGTGTATGAGACACATTTAAATTTATGGACCATCATCTCCAGTCGCTATATAACTACTCGAAGCAGAGAAGTTAGGTTTTCAAAAATAAAATATAAAATTATGATAGTGAAAACAAAAACTCCAAGTGTTAAAGAACATTTTTAGATTCAACCAAAATATTGGGAAAGAAATTATAACTCAGTTACCTTAATCATATTCTGTTTAGGGTTTGCATGATAAATTTAAAAGTAGAATACATAAAATAAAGTTGGTTTTATTTCTCACTTCCAACTGAAATATCACGATTTCTCCGAAGAAATTGACTTGTCCAATGAGAAATACTGATTGTTACCACTGATGTAATCTAGTATAACTCTCATCTGAGTTACTGGAAAGCATGGGAAACATCACATTCTTATTATCCTAAACTATCTAAAAAAAGAGAACAAATTTTCCAGAAAAGAGCCAATGAATTTCCCTATTGAATCTATATCCATAATCATACAATTTCTGTCTCCAAAATGGCAGTATAACTTTCTTGCTCTCATGATTTTCATGGCACCTACAATGATTTCCTTGCAGGTCCAGTTTCAAAAATATATACTCCCATTTCATCCAAGACAATGACAATCATTGGTCTGATATAAGTTACGTATGAATTCATGTAACAATGAAGATGGAAAAAAAAAAGAAAACATTGATTCAGTTCCTTTCATATGCATCCATAAGATATGACTATGGTTTAAAAAACCAAACATCTTATCACAATGAGAAAATACCAACAGCAACCACAATATTGATAACAACAACCCATCGAACTGAATATACTTCTTTACTGCAGGATTCATGAACTCCATTACCCTAAACTTTCTTCATGAAAAGATAAGTCCATACATTCAAGCAAATATCTAAAAAACAAACACTTGTTCACCAAGTCAACGCTATATAGAAACTCGCTACAAACTAACATTTCTCTCATTACCCAGAACTCCCTTATATAAAAAAAGAATTGAAGAAGAAAAACAAAAGTAACTTCATTCCATTGGTCATAGTATAGACAACCTATTTTCTCAGAAAGAAAAAAGTAAGGAGAACCTATACTTCTTCACCAAGTCAACATTGAGTGGAAAATCTCTATCACCAATAAAATCTGAGACAACTCCAACATACTAGTTCTGTCAATGAATGCATAAAGAAATACTCTTAGCATTTCTCAAGATTTGAAAAAATTCATGCTGTTAAAATGAACAAACAAAATTGAAGGTTCTTCTTTGTCATACCAGAAATAAAAGTTTAAGATAATAAAAAATTCAAGCGATCCTTCAACCTCCAAAAGATCAAGATAAAAATTCGAGCTGAGCTGCTCATTTAGAAGTGCATAGGCTAAACTCCTTACAACTTCATCTCGATCAAGCGTATCCAAAGGATAAAAATTTTCACCATGGGGATAAAACACACAAGACATCAGCTCCAAACATTTTGCTAGTTCAAAAACCACTCATTTCCAAGTCAACATTGAGTGGAAAATCTCTATCACCAATAAAATCTGAGACAACTCCAACATACTAGTTCTGTAAATGAATGCATAAAGAAATACTCTTAGCATTCCTCAAGATTTGAAAAAATTCATGCTGTTAAAATGAACAAACAAAATTGAAGGTTCTTCGTCATACCAGAAATAAAAGTTTAAGATAATCAAAAATTCAAGCGATCCTTCAACCTCCAAAGGATCAAGATAAAAATTCGAGCTGAGCTGCTCATTTAGAAGTGCATAGGCTAAACTCCTTACAACTTCATCTCGATCAAGCTTATCCAAAGGATCAAGATTTTCACCACGGGGATAAAACACACAAGACATCAAGCTCCAAACATTTTGCTAGTTCAAAAACCATCATTTCCAAAAATATCTTAAGTTACTTTGCTCCACTCTCTATCCCTAAGTACGGAAATAGACAGATCACATCATAATCTAGCGAAAGTCTAGAAAAGGAAACACAAATTATCCATAAACTGTGTCAGCCACAAAGATGATTGTGTGTTTAATAAACTCAATCAGTTATGAACAGCAAATGTTCTTAGAAAATAAAGAAAAAAAAATATATTTTTAAACATTACCAATCATAATCAGATTTCTCGTTCTCTGAATACAAAAAGTTCTCAGCAGCGGTCCTTCGGGGCTGCACGGAGGACATCATCTTGGACGCTGGACAAGCAGCTGGTTCAATATTACTACTATTATTATTATGATAAGATCCTGAAGCGGATGGCACACCACAATCAATTGCGTATAAGAATCAGTCAAACCAATACCCAGAACCCAAAACGCCAAAATCAACAGAAACGGAGAATAAAAAAGTTTCAATGAAAAACCATGTACCAGCTAAAGAAGAGACGCCGAGGTCATCAGTGTTTTGGAGGAGGAAAAGATTGTTCTTTTCCTTTTCTTTCTCCTTCTCCTTCTCGCGCCTCCGCAGCTCCAGAAACAGAGCCAGCTCTTCGTCTTTCTCTTTAGTCACCATATTTACCAGCTGTAGTATGAACACTTCTCTAGGTCTTAATCAAAACTGTGCAACAGATGCAGCTGCAAAATCTCCCCGGGGGTACAGATTCAAAAGAAGAGCATATAAACTAATTACAGACAATTAGATAAAACAAAAACATATCCACCAAACGATCTTCAGCTTATACAAAGTAGAAAACGATAGATCTGGAGCTTTGTCGTTCGCTTTTCTGAAAAAGGAAAATTCGTCCACTAGAATTCTAATACCGTCTTCATTATATCCTCCAAAAGGTATCACACAAAATAGCTGGAAAAGGTACAAAGATAGCGGTGATGTAGACTGAAGGAGATGGAGAAAATGGGAGATCGAAGGAGAGAAAGATGGATGGTGGTAGCTTTGAAAAACTTATATTAACTCTTGAATTGAAGAGAGTACGAAGATGGTCTTCGGTCTGGTTTGATTCCCTTGCAGACAAGTTATCTACTCTCTCGCAAGCATCACCATTTTTAAATTCTTTGAAAAGGCAGAAGTAGCGGATTTTCAAACGTATTGGATTCCGCAAAATTACCCCTCCAATCTCTCAATAATAACAAAAATACCATTTTAATTTTGCAATAACAATTAAGGTATGTAAAAATTATTTTTAAATTTTAATTATAAAACCATATGTATCTTTCAAGGAGAGCTAAAAGTATCATATACGTATAAACATTTTTAATCAATTTTATATTTTTAATTTTAGTTATTAAGCATAAACCAATTTTTTAGCTTTTTTAAGTTCATATTATATTTTAACAAATAATTTTAAACTCTACTTTTATTTTTAATCACCATAAAATCTTTATACATATATTTATATGTGGGCTTTTATGATATTAATCTAAAAATTAAAAATTGAAAATAGTTTTATGTGTCAATTAGGGGTTTAGTTTAAACTTAATTCAATCATAAAAAAAAAGTAATTATAAGTAAAACAGAATGAAAGCATTTTAAGTTTATAAAATATAAATAAGAACATTCTTTTGGTATGGGTGCACGTGGTTGGTGATTGACTAACCGGTTATAAGAAGGGGCGAGGTAGCAGATAATTACCCGCACATGGATTCAAATTTTACAGAATGCTCAACTTTAAACGTGAGCTGTTGGATCTCTCGAGATCTTGAAATAGTAATCTGACGGCTATTATTTGATGCAACAAGTAAACCCTGCATGACATGGGACCTCGTGAATCGTGTGATTTAAAATTTGACGCCTGCCAGTCCCCTACTTAATGATTTTACCATATTATCCTTCCTTTTGCCGTTGTGACATTTAAAAAAAAAAAAAAAAAACTATAAAATTAAAAATTCGAATTTTTGGTTTATTTTTAATTGTAAAGAAAAATAATCAATACAATAATGATAACATATTTTTCATGATGTCAGAAAAAAATGACAATTCATCTTCAACCCAATACATACATACACACATATATATATATATATATATTATAGTTTGATTTAAAAAAGAATAGTTAGGGTTTTTTTTTTTGAATTATTATGATTATTTTAATTAAAATATTTTTTTTATCCAAACATAAATAAATCAAAATGATTTTTAACTTTATTTTTGAGTTGTAATTATAGACTATTTTGGTTTTGGTTTTGTTTTTGTTATCCATCTAATTAAATCAATACATACATATAGATATACATCATATTTGATTTAAAAATTATGTTTGAGTTAAGTTTCCATTGTGTTTTTTAGGATAAAAAAATGATATATTAAATTTTTTTTTAATATTTTGTGATTAATTTAATTAAAAATATTCAATTATTATAAAATATTTTGTTTTATTCAAACACATAACATGTTTACATAAACTAAATTGAATTTAATGGTCACGTTCTTAAAAATATAATAATAAATTAAAATTTTAACCATGTTAGAAAAAAGTAATTATATGCTACTTTTTCATTTTATGTTTTGAGCCGCAATTCTTGACTATTCTGATTTTATTTTTGTTATCCGTATGAGAAAAACAATATTAGTGCATGCAATTCTCTGCACAGCACCTGAGGAGCAAAGCCATTAGCATTGTGTTGTGGGGCTAAAAATATGGGGTATGAAGGAAATGGAGGGTTGGGGTTAGGGTTAGGGCATGTGCGGTGGGGTCTTACTCTTCTTGTAAGTTTTGGGTCCCCCATTAAGTTAATATTATGGATGAAAAAGGAAGCAGCACATGG